>JBBPBX010015554.1:35132-49290 GCA_038048925.1 Garcialebias charrua | reverse complement strand
GGAACATAGATGATAGATCAAAAGTTTAATCTTAGTAAATGTAACATTTTAAATAAAAAATATGTTGATTTAAAATTTCACATTGTCAATAAATCCCTAAAAAGTGGGGACAAGTAGCAATAAGTGGGTGGAAAAAGGAAATTGAGCTTATAACGAACAGCTGGAAGACCAAGTCTGTGCAAAATGCTGCAGCAAGGCTGCTAACTAGAACCAATAGAAGAGCTCATATCACTCCTGTTCTGGCCTCCCTGCATTGGCTCCCCGTGCATTTCAGGAGTCATTTTAAAATTTTGGTTTTAACTTTCAGGGCATTGCATGGTCAGGCTCCCAAATATTTATCGGACCTTTTGAAGCCTCTCCGTCCCACCAGGACTTTGAGATCTTCAAATCAAATGCTACTGATGGTACCAAGAACGTATTTTAAAACACGTGGAGACAGAGCATTCCAAGTGATGGCCCCGAGGCTTTGGAACGCTCTCCCTCTGTCACTGCGCAGCTCAGCTAGATGGATGCATTGGTTGGTTCACTGGTTGATCCCTTGGTTTTGCAAACCAAACTCTCACACTGCGAGCAATTAGGTCCAACACAAAAGGCCACACGCTTATGCTCCTTTGATATTTTATCTTTGTTTTTTATTTTTTAACTTTTAGCTTCCATCCTTTTGCTTATTTTTAGCAACTCTTTAGCTAATTTTTAGCTTCATTCTGCTTTAAAAAAACAAACATTTTCAGCTTCTTCAAAAAACTTCAGCTGTCATTTAACAGTCAGCATTCACACAGTATTTACACATAAATTGCTAGTTTCTCAAGACCTGGGGGGAAAAAAGATAGTTTTATTGATGCAAATTTTCAGCTCAAAGTGGATGCTGACTGATCATCATCTTCTTCATTATAATCATCTTCTTCATTATCATCATCATCCTTGTCACCATCACCATCATCAGAGCAGAAAGGGACTGAAGAGCTAACATTTCATCAGTTTATTTTTCCATGATCCTTCTTTTATGGCTCCCATCTTTGATCTGACATGCACACAAAGGCAGCGAAGTCAGATTTACTGAGGAAAAGGAGGATGAAGTAAGTTCCTCTGTGTGAGGTCACTCAGCTAAACCTGAGGCTTTGCTCCAACTGGCTGTCATATATCAGAGCAAAGCGGACGTCTCATATGCCCATGGCATATCAGGACACGACTGCAGAGCAGGAAGGAGAAGGAAATGAGTTTCTGACATTGTGAAGACAGAACTCGCCACAAATGAGCCAAAATCAGCCAGCAGACATAGAGGAGTTTAATACCAACCTCTGCACCACTTCATTCTGTGGAACAGAAGGTTCATTTAGTAGAAAACGTTGATGTAAAAACAGAACATTAAGGTGTTGCAAATCACTCCTCAAGTTTACAAAATTATCTTAAATGTAGCTTTTTTATGTTCAGAAAAAGAAAAGAAATATAAAAACATGAACTAAATAAAGAAAAGCACAGTTATAATCTTTAGCACCAATCTTTTTGAATAAACAACTCTAGACTTGAAATAAAAAGGAACATTTTTCATCAGTCAAGATCCAAGGGTCTATTTTTTGTTCCCATTTTTCACCAACTACAACTGAATAACTTGTAAAGACAACTTAATTCAAGATGGCCATCACATCTAATTAAGCTTAGCTAACTAAAGCACATATTTAATTTTGTACAAATATTGACCTAGAATGTGCTGTGTTAATAGCTGAAACTCATCCCCAACACATGCTCTGAGCACTAACACATACACACACAAGATACAATATTTGTTTAAATCCTTGACATATGCGAGGCAGCAGCTGAGATGCACTCCTTCAAAGAATTAATTCAACCTTTATTTACACAGATAAATCACCTTGAGTCTCGGACACTCATTTACAAGTGAGACCTGTTTAGATGGACAAAAAGTGATGAAAGTGGCGTGTATGGGATTTGGAGGCAAAAAAAAAAAAATCCTATCAAACTCTCACTCCTTGACCGAGGAGAAATACCCTGATATTGAAAAAACACCCCGCACATATAGGCACATAGTGACGTAGACATTCTGCAGGGGAGGGGAGACGACAAGAGCTGTGATCTTGTCAGGGACACTCCAGAGGCGCTGTAAGAGTTCTGATAAGAATGGTACAATCAGTCACTTCCCTCTGGTGAGATCTGTAAACACTCTCATGCTGAGGGTGACCTGGAACAGCGCCAGAGAGAATCTGAGAATCCTGAAATGATGACACGTTTATTCAGCCAGGTTCCTCTGATAGGTCCGCAGACTTCCTCAGTGAGAGAGGAAGGGGGGCAGAGCATCAATTTACAAGGCCTCCATGCAAATTGAGATAAGGTGGCCGGTCAAGGCCAGTCGGGGAGCCAAATCCAGATAAACAGCAATTGTTTTGGGAACAGGCAGAACTTTACTGATCCATGTCTGCCTTGAGCCTTTACTGGTCCTCTCGAATTCCAAACGTCCAAACTAAGTGGACAGAGGCAGGCAGTCTGACCAGGGCCAAATTTGCTGCCGACTACTTCCTTGTTTGTTGATATACCAGGAACCAGCCGAATCCAAAAAGCAGGAAACCAGTTATCATAAAATCTATTTGTATATGCATTCTTGGCGCTTGTCTTCTTGTCGAGAAAAGTCGGCTCGCTTGAAGCTTGTCTTCTCGTCGATAAAATGTTATCCATTGCGTTGAAAGACCAACTAACCAGATCCATAGCAAAAATTTACGGTTCAGGAGATATGTACTTTGTAGAGAGAGGCTCTGAAGCAGTTTCACTGACAGGACACAGCAAAGCAAAGCGGAGGAGGGAGAGGAGAGGGAATGCGTCCGCCCTTGACAAGAGCAAGTGGTGCAGTGAATGCAAATTTCGTTTAAGAACTGTAACATCTGTTTGGTGTTTGATGGAAAAGCCTTTGAATTAATTGTTTAATTTATGTATTTGTTTTTATTCAAGTTTTCTTTGCGTTTGGAACAAAATATTTCCGTTTGTTGCATCTCTGGTACAAGCAAATCCCTGATGAAAGCTATCAATCATCCTTTTTCAATCACATCCACTTCCTTGTTCCCATGGCAACAAACAACCAATGGTAATCACCTAATTTTGTTTCAGAGGACAATCGCGTTTCATCAGCAGAAAAAAACACTTGATAATCTAACAAACATGCTTCAGTTTGCTTGGTAGAAATCAAAGCTGAGCAGACATGTTGGAACATGTCTGAACTTTTATGAACTCAGCTTTGTTTCACTTCTACCATACATCAAGGGGAGACAGGCTTCCAGATCTCACACCATCTGATCTCTCAGAGGCCACTGAACACGAGACAGCTGATAAGTCTCTGCACGCCACTGACCATGTTTCAGCGAGCCTGATAAGTGTGATGTTATTCCCAGCCAGGCTCTATTTTGCTTTGCCAGCCTTGTGTGTCATCTGTGCTCAAGAGAACTGAGACCTCAGAGAGAAACATGATTTTCAGAAGAGATGAGGAGCTATGAAGCTTGACAGAGATCTTAATCTGCAGGGATTTCTCCAGCAACAGCACAGTTTCCCCTGATCTTTTATTTTATACAGTTGCATCTCTGAGCTGGGACTATAATCTCTAAACTACACATTCGTTTTGTCATCTCACCCACCCCCCCTCATCCACTTGGTTTATTATTACTGTACAGTCTCAATTTTTTTTTGGTGTAGTACAGTAGTTTAGTGGTTATCTAAACCACTGCCTCCACCACTAAACCACATCAAGCAGCATCTTGAGCAGGGAGGCCCAGACATCTCTTTCCACAGCCACCTCATTCAGCTCTTATGGGAGGACTCCAAGGTGTTCCCAGGTCAGCCGAGATACATAGTCTCTCCAGTGTGCCCTGGGTCCTCTTCGGGGTCTTCTTCCAGTTGGACATGCCCAGAAAATCTCCTTAGGTTTGGGGGACATCCTTACCAGATGAGCTGTAAGGCATATCTGTTTACTCCCCTCACCTATGGCCACAAACTCTGGGTGGTGACCAATGGAATGAGAATGAGGGTACAGTCAGTCAAAATGAGTTTTCTCTGCAGGGATTCTTCCTTAGAAATACGGCGAGAAGTTCAGTTATCTGGGAGAGACTCAGAGTAGAACTGCTGCTCCACATCGAGGGGAGCCAGTTGAGTAGTTTGGGCATCTGGTAAGGATGCTTCCTGGGTGGCACCCTAGCGAGGTTCTCAGTGCAAGTCCGACTGGGAAGAGGCCCCAAGGAAGACCTGGGACATGGGTGGTCAGCGGATTCGGATAGGGTGGACATGTTGGAGAGACTACGTCTCTCAGCTGGCCTGGGAACACCTTGGGGTCTCTTTCCCCAGTGGTGGCTGTAGAAAGAGATGTCTGGGCCTCCCTGTTCAAGTTGCTGCCCCCGTGACTCGACTCCAGAACAAGCAGGCGAGAGATCATTTCCTCTGGTTATGCGAAATTTAATGTTTTTTTTTTCTTCATGTAGCTTCTTGTGTCAAGTCTGCATTTTGGGTTCAAAACACCTCAAATCTGAGGCAAGTACTGTATATTGATGCCAATTTCAAAGAGACCAATGAGGAGATCTTGATGTGTTTCTTAAAAACAGTAAATAAAGTTAAATATTTTGAAAAGTATAAAAGTTACAAAAACTCACAAAACCCATCATCTGAATGAGCTGAACATTTTGATATATGAATGGTACAAAAATGGCACAAAGTATGCAGAAGCAGCTAGAGTGAAAAAAAAAACACAGCAGAAACTATGTATGGGAAACAGCTGTGTGAATGCTGACCCAACATACATTAAAGAGACGGTTTAAATAAGTGTCCTCTAAAGAACTTTATTATGCAATCTAAACAATATCTATCTATCTATCTATCTATCTATCTATCTATCTATCTATCTATCTATCTATCTATCTATCTATCTATCTATCTATCTATCTATCTATCTATCTATCTATCTATCTATCTATCTATCTATCTATCTATCTATCTATCTATCTATCTATCTATCTATCTATCTATCTATCTATCTATCTATCTATCTATCTATCTATCTATCTATCTATCTATCTATCTATCTATCTATCTATCTATCTATCTATCTATCTATCTATCTATCTATCTATCTATCTATCTATCTATCTATCTATCTATCTGTCTATCTGTCTGTCTGTCTGTCTGTCTGTCTGTCTGTCTGTCTGTCTGTCTGTCTGTCTGTCTGTCTGTCTGTCTGTCTGTCTGTCTGTCTATCTATCTATCTATCTATCTATCTATCTATCTATCTATCTATCTATCTATCTATCTATCTATCTATCTATCTATCTATCTATCTATCTATCTATCTATCTATCTATCTATCTATCTATCTATCTATCTATCTATCTATCTATCTATCTATCTATCTATCTATCTATCTATCTATCTATCTATCTATCTATAAATAAAATGGTTTGGTTTCCAGGTTAAAAAATTCCTCTCTTGTCTCATTTGACATTAAACTCATTAGTTCATTCATCAAATGGGATATTTCATTTCTGGAGTAGAACTCTGTCTCGTGACTTGCTTTAATAGTTTTTCAGAGGTTAATTTATAGTCTAGTCAGAATTATTATTACCGTATTTGTTCAAAGTAAAATTTTGGAAAATCCTGAGTAAATGAATTTAAACCAGCCAATTTTATATATCAGAACATTTAATAAGTAAAGTTTGTAGACTATATGAGTGAGGAGGAAATAAGTACAGTATGCTATGTTCCCCTTATTTACCACATTCATTTGCACTCATGAAAGGCGGCAGATGAAGAATAAAATTCTTATTTTATCTGCCCCTTATCTTTCTAACAAACAATTCATGCAACAAATTTCTTTAATTTCCAAAAGAAATGAACAAACCTCTAATACAACATACAATTTCTAACTTAAACTAATTTAAATATAGGATTTTAACAATTTAAACTTAATCATTCTCTTAAATATTGCCATTGATTTAGCCACTTTAACATCATCCTCCAAATCGTTCCACAACCCAACTCCATGAACCACGGCTAATCTTCCCCTCAAACTTGTTCTAATTTGTGGCTTTACAAATATATCTTTCCCCTTTAAATAGTAACAACTCGTTCTTTTAACAAAATACCTCTGAATATTTGAGTATACAGTATACTGAATATCAACTAACAAAATATTATAATCGACTAAATCGTAGAACTTCAACAGTTTCGTTTGACAAAATAATACATTTGATGGATGATTGTTCTGCTTTCTTGTTATAAGTCTAACAACTATTTTCTGTAAAATAAAAATAGGCATTGTAATTGATTTACACGGCTTTCCCCAAACGCTAACACAATAAATCAAATGTTGAACAATGAATGTGTTATACAACAAAAACAATGCCTTATCATTCAAAAAATCTCTGACTCTGTAAAATATAGCAATAGACTTGGATATTTTCGCTTTAACAAAATTTATATGCTGTTTCCAAGACAATTTATAATCAATGATGACACCCAAGAACCTCACCTCATGAACTGAATCACAGAGTCTTCCATTTGAAACGGAACATGTTTTTGTTACTAAATATCATGTAACTTGTTTTATCCAAATTTAACATCAATTTATTAACTTTAAACCAATTTTTAATTTTAACAAGTTCAGTCATCATTAATTTCAAAGTCTGTTCGATATCATTATCAACACCAAAAAATGTAGTGTCGTCAGCAAAAAGATAGTAGCAAAAAAAAAGGAAACGTTGCTTTCGTATCCGTGTTAATAAAGTTGATTGAAATCCAAGATGGCGGCGCCCATGGTGAAGTCGTGATTCAAAGAAATGTGTCATTTATTTGTATTTTTAACGGCGATATGCGATATTTTTCCACATTAACATTTGATTCAATGTCTTTGTGACCAAAACTCGGAAACAGAGAACTGGAAATAAAAAAGTAAGTATCTTTTTAAAACGATATTTAGCCTTTTGTTTTCACCTTTGGCTTCTGTCTTCACTTAGTACAGAAGTAAACAAGACAAACAACAGACAGGCAGAAAAATGAAAGACTCGGTTTATGTGTGGGATTAAAAAAAAAAATACTGTCAAAGGACAAGTTTATGATAGATTTATCATGTAATGAAACTGTAACATAAGTGACTGTACCGAGTCTGCGAGAGTCGCATTCAAGAACCACATCGTGTTGCTTCTTTGCTGAAATATTTTAAATTAAAGTTATCTGTAAAAGTTTAAACAATAGTCCATTAAAGCCTTATAGGGTTTAACCCAATATTTTATGTATTACATTTACATAAACCCATCGTAAAAAAACACTGAAAATATAAAGCTTAGGAAAATACACATTTTAAACGCAAAACACATTACAGTACTACTTTGTCTTTAATAAAATTTGTAATTATTTGCAGTCAGGGAGATTTAAAAAAGTGTAACAGTCAAGGAAACACATCATCAACAGTATATTTTTGATGTAAGATAGATAAATGCATAGATTTGTAATAATAATGGGTATTGTAATGGGTACCCTATCTAATAATAGCTAATCATAATAAGTCAAAGTCAACTTTATTGTCAGAACTGCAATATGTACAGGACATACACAGGATTGAAATTGCATTTCTCTCTCAGTCCCTCGGTGCAACAGTAACCATTTAAACACTAAACAATTAATAAACAAGCATAAAATGAAATAATAAAAGTTTAGTACTGTCCTGAGTTTTTTGCATAGTAGTTTTTCATAGTAGTAAAAAAGTATAAAAAGTTTCACCAACACCAAAACACCAACATTTAATAAACATAATCATAAAATGAAATAGAGTGTAATACTGTCCTGAGTTTTTTCATAGTAGTTTTCCATAGTAGTATAAAAGTATAAAAAGTTTCACCAACACCAAAAATGAAATAGAGTGTAATACTGTCCCGAAGTATAAAGTATAAAAAGTATATCTATAAAATAAATGAAGGTTCTGGCATTTGACATTTGTAAAGAGTGACAAAGCAGCATATGGGGTTAATGTACACAGTATATGTATGAGGTAGTTGATATTGGTATAGAAACAAAGTGGCATTATGCAATAAGGCTAGTAAAAAGAATATATACTGTATATCAGCAGTAGTGTAGATATAAAAAGTCTAGATGTAAACAGTAGTAATAAATGTAAACAGTAGTAATAAATGTAAACAGTAGTAATAAATGTCAACAGTAAATGTAAACAGTAGTATGACTATAGGCAGTAATGTAATACAAACATTAGTGCAAATATGAGAAGTAATGCAAACTGAATGAGCACATGACCGTGAGTTGAGTGAATGACCCGTATTGATGACACAGAGTCCAGTGTTAAAAACTTTGTGTTGTGTGGTAATGTGTGAAAGTTTTATGGGTATTGTTAATGATAGTGTATTTATGAAACACATTTAAAAGTCTGCAAACTGAATCAAACATTGCTGTTTCAGAAGTTTTCAGTTACTCTTTTCAGGGAGACTCCCAAAGAATGAGCCCAGTCACCATAGAAACATTGTCTTCATCATGTCTTGCCTCTGCCCACTCACAGCAGCAGCAGAGACGCACCCAGGTTAGAATGCTCTAGGGGCTGCTGCTGCTGTTTGCGCTGGTGCTTAGCTTATCCTTCAGAGATTTCAGTGGTAGGGAAAAAAAAAAACATTCCCACTAGCAGGTGGTCAGAGGTAGTTTTACACTTCTGTACAGTAGTTGATAAAGCTCAGCTTTATCCTGAAGAGAGTGCCAGGCTGTTCAGAGTCCCTGTTACATAATACTGTAAAGGGCTCATAGCTTCCTGTGTTTGTGTTCAAAAAACATCTGCTTGTGAACTAAAAAAGTCAGAAGAGACTAAATGAAAGTTACCTACCTCTTTGTTCCATGAGAGGTGAAGGTGGCTTGATGGTTTTTACCTGTGCCTGCATTTGTGTTTGTTTGTTAGCTAAATATATCATCAGTGGCTGATGAGATATGTGTTTCAGTGAAACTTTTAGAGTATAATCATTGGATGTCCATCTACTGTACATCTGGTTAGCTTTAGTAATCAACCCAATTCAAGATGGGTGCTTCAGTAAACAGACCTTAAAAAGCATAAAACAACTTAAATTTAGTGTTACAGACAACAACTTATTTCATAGCACATACTTTATGTGACATCTCATGTAACGTTGTTAAGATTTGACAAAAACAGCTACAACACTGTAATTTCTCAACATAAAATAATCTTAAACTCAAACTTTGCCATGAACAATGGAGGGTGATATGTATTCCTACAGATGCTTAGACGTGTATGCATGTACACACACACACACACACGCACACACACATATATATGTTAATCATAAGATATGATAGAACTTTATTGATCCCGCAGGAAATTGTTGCTGAATGTGGTACTTACCAACTTGGGCATGTGCATATTGTCTTTTTCCAAATTTGTGCATTCTGCTTCTTTTATTTTTATTATTTTTATTATTTTTATTATATCATATGTCTTTTTTCTGTATAATTAGAACATGCTACTGGATGGCTCAAATTTCCACCCAGGGATTTAAAAAAAGTGATCTATCTGTCTGTCCATCCGTCCACCCGCACACATACACGCATACATACACACATATGCAATACAATACAGTATACAATATGTTTGAAATATACCGGTACAGTATAATTGATTCTCAGCACTTTTTTTTTTTCAAAATTGTATTTTCCCAGCAGAAAATAACACATTATCACGGTTTTCTCCACAGCTTTTGATAACGATTTATATTTCATATTTATTTGCCTAATTCGCATTGTTATCTTAGCCTGTTGTCAGGGACTGTGGATTGTCATTTCCTCTGCTAAGCAGCTTTAAAGGTCTCACTGTCTGAGATCCACATGCGTCACTGCTGTGAGATTATTCTCCCGATGGGTCGGGGTAGCAGCAGTTGTCCTCGACTGTACCGACATCACTGATGACCTTACAAACGGTGTTTATGTGCATTTCTGAGTGAATCTAGCTGTTGAGAAAAGCTAATTCATGTCAAATGGGTTTTTATAATAATAATAATAATAATAATTTGTCACATTTGTCATCTGTGTATGTTCCCATACTTGACAGACGAAATTGGTCTTCTGCATTTAACCCAACCACTACCAGTGGTGCAGTGAGCAGCGTAGTCACGCTCGGGGAGCTGGGGAAATAGATGTGCACTCATAGACACCCCAAGATGGTGTGCCGTGGCTGGGGTTCTTTATCTGCAGCTGACTGTCTGACCTATGTGTTGCGATAGTTTCTTACCTATTTACTGTTTCTATGAAATGATGGAAACATTTTTCTGTAGTTACCTAGTATAAATATTCCTATTAAATTGGAATCTTTTTATTGAAACAAAATTGCTTAAAGCCCCACTGACATGATTTTTTAATTTTCATAAAATTGCTCAAAATATATATATTTTATCATTTAAATATGTTAGTTTTTGCAAACAAAATGATAAATCACTTAAATTCTGCTTTAAAAGTGATTTTGAACTTCAAGCCGTGTTTAATCATGGGAAATCCGATTACACACGAATGCACCATCTGTGACATAACACTGGGCAGAGCTCTGGGCTTGTCACAGTGCGCGGGTATGAGCAGCTCTACATGAAGGTAAGTCTGATACAGCATCAGACCTAAATTAGATCCTGTTGTTTCTTGTTCCATCACCCAAACTATTTTCTGCTTCCCAAAATGAAGACAAATAGCTCAAATCTTCACATAGATTGCTAAATTCGTCGGGTTTTAAATTGTCCGCTATTAAAGAGACCAGAGCCCTCTGCCTCTCACTACGTCACAGATGGTGCGTTCGCGTGTAATCGGATTTCCCATGATTAGACCCGGCTTGAAGTTCAAAATCACTTTTAAATCAAAATTAAAGTGATTTATCATTTTGTTTGCAAAAATGAATATATTTAAATGATAAAAATATATATATTTTGAGCAATTTTATGAATGGTAAAAAAATCATGTCAGTGGACCTTTAATAAATTGTTATAGGGCTTGTTAGTTTTGTTTTGTTTTTTTTTGTTTTTTTTGTTCAAGTGTTACATTTTTAATTAAAAATAAAAATTTAACAAAATGTAAATTAATACGTGTTGTTTAAAACATAAATAAAAACAGAATGAAATGATGTTCAAATCTTAAACTAAAATTTTGGATTTGTTTGACTGCAGAAGTTTTCCACTGTGCCTCAGTTTATGTGCTTGGGTCCAGAGAAGATGGTGGCATTTCTAGATGGTGGTCATGTATGGCTTCTTCTGTGCATGCTGAGCTCCCTAGAAAGTGTACAATTTCTTGGTTTAAATGTTTGATACGTTTAAACTATGTTCCATTGTGAATAAAATAGGAGATTATAAGATTTGCAAATCATTGCATTCTGCTTTTGTTTACATTTGACATGTTCCACATTTTTGGAATTAGGGCTGCATGTTATTTAAGATAACTACACATGTACATTTGAGTGTACTGTAATTGCAAAAGGCAACTGTCCAGCAGTGTGAGCACTTCAGCTCTTGTAATACAGAAGAAAAATTATGAAACAGAAGCAGATATATAAAAGGATAAAAAGAGTTGACTCCAAGCTGTCACTCACTCTTCTGAGTAGGCAGGTGGTTTATAAAGAACAGCCTGTACAGGGCTTCACAGTGACGCAGAGCCATCATCACATCATGCCGAATAAACTTCTCATTTCACAAAAACATGCTGTTGTGTGAGCGACATGGTGTGAAAAATGCAAACTGAGAAACGGTGGCAGTGAAGAAAAAGGGAGGGAGGAGAGATGTCAAAACAAGTGGACACCCACCATGCTAATCCTACTCCTTTAGATTTAAGTTATATGAGTAAGGATGAAATTTCAATGCATTTTATTGCCCCTCACCAAAGGCCAGGGGTAATTACCGTAGATTTTTACCCTTGTGTTTGTGTGTTCATTTTTCTGCGGCTTTAGGATAATCTTGTGAAGCTATAGACATATTTTAATAAAACTAACAAAGTAATCTAAAAAAGCTAAGTCTGGTCCTCTGGACATTCAAAAAACAAGAGGACCAGACTTAGCTTTTTTTTTTAGATTTTTCTACCTGGATTATTGAGCATGCATCAGGGTAACAAAGTAATCATTGGTTGAAGAAAGCCACCACAGCTAAAACACAATTAGGCAACACAAAAAAGTCTGCAACTTAGTTAATTTTAAATACAATGGTGACGGTCTTAAATTTAGTGTGGGTATTAGCAGGAGTCATTCAGTGTCCTGAAAGTCCTTGGGTGTCCTGAAAGGCGCTTTTAAATAAAATGATTATTATTATTATTATTATTGTTCACAACACATACATTACTCTGAGCTCTACACCTACATCATGAAGGACCCTACTCACCCAGCACACACTTTTTGCTCCACTTCCCTCAGGAAGGAGGTTAAGGAGCATTAAGTGTAGAACCACTAGACCAGGGGTCACCAACACAGTGCCCGCGGGCACCCGGGTGCCCCCAAGGACCATTTGAGGTGCCCGCGGACCTGTTCTAAAAATAGCACAACTCACTACTAAGCTGCATTTAAAATGTAATTTTATTCAGTTGTTATTCTTTTTATGTATTTATATATATTTTAAAATGTCTATCTTAAAAATATGTTCTTAAAAATATGTTTATTATACATTTTTTTTCAATTTACGCTTTGTTATTTCCGAAGAGTTTATCAAACTGGTGCCCATTGTGTGACTCCGTACACACGAAGTAGCTCTCAGTTTCGAAAAGGTTGGTGACCCCTGCACTAGACTGAGGAACAGCTTATACACTGAGGCTGTTAGACTCATGAATATCTAACCAGGATAATCACTGTGAAAAATCATGTCATGTTGCTGCTGATCTGTTCATGTTGCGGCTGATCTGTTTCATGTTGTTGTGTTCATTGCTCATCTGCTCACACAGACTCATGTTCGTGCTGCTGTTGGGCATATTGTTTTTATTGTTTTTATGCTATTAGTGGTTAGTGTATATTTAGTTTATGGTTTTCTTAGTTTATAGTCTTAGTTCGTATCTTAGGTCTTATTACTAGTGTTTTTCTTTTACATTTTATTGTTGGATGTAACTGGGACACTGTGTACATAATGTTGTTCCACCACATGTACCACATGTGGTGCAAAAGACAATAAAGTATATCTGAATCTGAATCTGAATTGAGAAACAAATTCACTTAAAACATTTACTTTGTTTGTCTCAATTCTGTTTGCCTGCTAGCAAAATACATTATACTTGACCAATTTTAGTGAAATTCTCAAAGTAATCGTTGGCTGTAAATCTAAAACTCATTTGACATTTGGAGTCAGCGTTTCCCCTATTCAAGAAGTAGCCCTGCAAGTTCTGGTTGCCACTGGATAAGTGCCTTCATCCTGGCATTAGTAATGTAGCACTCTGCCCCCATCTCCATGCCATATCATACTATACCATAACATACCATACCGTACCATACCGTACCATACCAAACCATACCATATCTTACTATAACATACCAAATCATACTATACCATACAATATCGTACTATACCATATCATAACATACCACACCATACCATACAATATCATACCATGCCAAACCATACCATACCATACCGTACACATCATACCACACCAAACCATACAACAACACACCATACCAAACCACACCAAACCATACCACTATACCACACCATACCACACCACAGCAAACCATACCACACCACACCAAACCACCATACCATACCATCCCACACCATACCATATCATCCCACACAAAATCACACCGCCAAACCATACCATACCAAACCAAACCATACCATACCATACCAAACCACACCATACCATACCATACCATACCATACCATACCATACCTCTGTATTTATAAAAAACAAAAACAGCAACAAGGCCAAAAAGGTGCTGTACAATAAAACAAAAAAGCAGTGGATACAGAATGAAATACATAAATAAACAGAAGCAAAATAGTTTACAATACATTTCATTTGTAAAAGAAAAACAAGTTTTTAGAAGTATTGTACAGTTGTAATAGAAGAGAACATTTGCTGTTAATGGTTGGGTTCAATTTACATGATTGGTGGTGGTGGTGGTGGTGGTAGTGAGGGGGAGGGGGTGATGTTCAGATCTCGCATGAAG
>JBBPBX010015554.1:0-33511 GCA_038048925.1 Garcialebias charrua | reverse complement strand
GCCCTCTTAAGTACAGCGCCCCCATGCGGTGCATCCACAGCATAGCGCCCATTTGCGCCACTGGTCTTCACACTGGGACACATGGCCCTGTTTCCACGTTTCAATCATGTGTTTCTGCCATAAAAATTCCAAATTATCTTTTTTGTTTTGCTAAAATTATTCAGTTTTAATTGATTTGTCAGAATAGGTTTGTAGAAGAAGTCGCACTGTGTGTGAATATAGCTGAGAGAAGCAGCTTGGGCTCGGGCGTCCTGTCCTATCGGCGGGGCGCGAGTTGGGCCGGATCTTGGATGTCTGCTACTCTCCACTCCGGAATGAATGGGCCTACCTCCTGGGTTTGGATGTGGGCTGCCCCATGTAGGGGGCAGGTACATGTCTTGGACCTAGGGGGTATAGAGTGTGCATCGGATTATGAATGGAACGTGTCGTTATTGTTTGTCTTTCTGTGAGTGAGGGTGAGGATGAGGGTGGGTCTGAATGAGTGTGTCTGTGTATGAATGTTTGTCAGGCTGTGACAAGGACTGCCCCCTCTCTGATACATCTGATGCCTCCTACCCACTGCACAACTCGAAACGCGCCTGCCGCCCCCTTTTGGCCGCTGGTCACGGTCCCACTGGCCACTGAACACCGTCTGATGACGTACACTAGGGGGTAGCAGAGGGAGGGGTCTCTGGCTTGTTTTCCGGGTTCAGTTGTTGTTTTAACTGCACCTCCGACGGTCTTCGATGAGATTAAAACTTTTTTTTATGTTTGGGGTGATCTACACTGGAGAGGACAGCAGCCTGTCAGCAGCAACTGTAAAAATGCCACGTTTCTTACCGGAGTTTGGGTCCAATTCCTGGAGGCTCGATCCGGTGAGTTTAAAAAGTCCGAAAAAAGTCCCGTTGTGGTTGTGTAATCAGATAGCGAGGCTCTCCCGACTGTTTGCCGGATGCGTCGAGCCGCCAGAGATCAACATTTGGGACGTCTGCGGCTCGACGGCGACGCGCGCGTGCGTGTACAGGCTGCCCCCGCGCCGCTTCGATCACTTGAATCGCGCCGCTTCCTTGTTCGCCGTGACTCCACGCGTCTCCTCCATAGACTTTGAATGTAAACCGGTGTTATCCGGCCACTTCGGCCGCTCGACAAAGGGGGCAGTGGGTACGAGGCATGAGGCTACTCAGTGTCGCGCTCCTGCCACGTGGCCCCCTGGTGGGTGTTCCTTTGCCTGCGGGCGTGCTTGGGGCCCTCACCGTCTAGGGATGGGCGCTTGGGCGTGTGTCGGCTCGGCCTGGTGGCTGCCTGGTGGGGCTCGGGTCCTCTGGTCCTGTCGGGTCTGGGCCTGAGGGGTGGGCGTCCCCGGTGCCCGGGCCTCGGTGTCCGGCCCGGGGGCTACGTCGGTGCAGCGGGCTCCGGCGGGGGCCTATGAATGTGTCGCTGTTGACCCCGGGGGGTCATTGTGTGTAGTCACTGGTGGGGCTTTTCCTGTTCTCCCCTTTGGTCGGATCTGGGGAGTTGGTGAGTGGCTCGTCCTGTTCGGGTGGCCCTGGGGACTCTGGGCTCGGGGTCCTTCTTGGGGTCTTGGGCTCTGGTTGCCCCTTTGCCTGCCTCGGGCCTTGGGGGGGGCGGATCTCTGATGCTTCACGGTTGCTATTGAATGTTCTATTGGAGGAAACTTTTTCACTTATGCATGCTCACAACCACACGCAAATGGATACAGGGATGTATATGTAGATATATGCAGATATGTAGATGGGTATATGAATGAATATGAATGTATATGTATGTATACTGTATATATATTTGTAGGTATGGTATGTATATTTATGGAAATCTACTGCAAGGTCATAAATGTTATTAGTCTTTATGCATGTGTTGCTGTGTTCTGTCATGTACTTTGCAGGATTGCAGACAGAAGTTGGGTGTGTTTGCCTTGTGCTTTTTTGTGGATAATTGTTGTGTTTTGTTGTCTTACTTTTTGTCTTTCCTTTCCTTTCTCTCTATTGTTAAAAAAATAAATTCATATCGTGTGAGAGGATGTGCTGTAAGGTGAGAAGGGAGGCCATCTATAAACGGGAAAAAAAGCAGCGTGTGTGTGTGTGTTTGAGGGAACCCACTGGTATGAGAAACTTCTTGATCTCCTCCAGAGCGTGACCCATCCTGGCGTACGCCTCGGCTGGGGGGGCGAATACCTCGATGAGAACGTGCAGGTCTTCATTCAGGTGCTGATATTTGGTCTCGCCACTCTGTCGCAGCTCTTCTTCCTGTTTGTACACAACAAGAACACAAAAAGAGTTTTAGCACAGAACTTTGTTCTCAGGAACGCACCAAAGTCATCTGTCACAGGGAAGACTTTTATTGTTTGTCTGTCTGAAAACGATGTTTCCATAATGAGCCTTGATGCGTGGAAGCTGCAGGGTTCAGAGGAGCAGAAAATGCTGATGTGTTGTCAGACAGCTGTTCATCAGACTTCCTGTTGCAGATGCCGCACTTCACTGACGGCTTGAGTTTTTGTATTAAACTGTAGAGGTTCTGCAAAGAGGGCCTTTACTAACACCCACAATACAATCTGTTCTGCTTTAGACACTGCTGTCTATGACACTAGAAGCTCTGTGAAGAAAGTTGTCGTTCATTAAGAGGGAAACATTTGGGGGAAATACTTTCCCATTTATTTTTGAAAATGTGGCTTATTTAATTATTTATTTATTTATTTATTGCCAAAACTGGTAAGCATTGTTTCTAGACCATCATATGATGCATGAAGTGACAGAGTTTAAGAGTATTTCAGACAAACACAAATGTGTTTGTTTCTTTTTACCGTAGTAAGAAAACCCACAAAGGTCCTTGAAGTAACTTAAAACAAACAAAAGTCAGTAAAAGAAGAAAAAAATATTCATCTTCTTCTTTCGGCTTTTCCCTCTTCAGGGGTCGCCACAGCGAGTCATCCTCCATCTCACTCTGTTCTCACTCCATCTACCTCCATGTCCTCTCTAACTGCATCCATATATCTCCTCTTGGTCTTTTTCCTGGCAGCTGCATTTCTAACATCCTTCTACCAATATACCCACTGTCTCTCCTCTGGACATGTCCAAACCATCTCAGTCTGGCCTCCCTAACTTTATCTCCCAGTTGTTCAACATGTGCTGTACCTCTGATGATCTCATTCCTGATCTTATCCATCCTTGTCACTCCTAAGGAGAACCTCAGCATCTTCATTTCTGCTACTTCCAGTTCTTTCTCCTGTCTTTTGTCAATGCCACTGTCTCCAGACCATACAACATAGCTGGTCTCACCACTGTCTTGTAAACTTTTCCTTTGACCTTTGCTGACACCTTTTTGTCACAAATCACTCCTGAAACTTTTCTCCAGCCACTCCATCCTGCCTGGACTCTCTTTTTCACTTTGTTACCACATTCCCTGGGACCAGCACAAGAGATACACTGGCGTGTGCTCCCTAGTGACTTAGTAAAGTTACCGGAGTTTGGTTCCAATTCATAGAGGCTCGATCCGGTGAGTTTAAAAAGTCCAAAAAGAGTCCCGTTGTGGTTGTGTAATCAGATAGCGAGGCTCTCCCGACTGTTTGCCGGATGCGTCGAGCCGCCAGAGATCAACATTTGGGACGTCTGCGGCTCGACGGCGACGCGCGCGTGCGTGTGCAGGCTGCCGTTGCGCCGCTTCGATCACTCGAATCTCGCCGCTTCCTTGTTCGCCGTGACTCCACGCGGTCCACTATGGTCTCCTCCATAGACTTTGAATGTAAACCGGTGTTATCCGGCCGCTTCGGCCGCTCGACAAAGGGGGCAGTGGGTAGGAGGCATTACATTACCAGCAGAACAGGTTTTTTTGCATCCAGGGACAGAAGAATGTCATTCTGCACTTTGAGCAGTGCTGATTCAGTACTGTGACGGGCTCGAAAACCAGATTGAAATTTTTCAAACAGGTTGTTGAGCTCTAGAAAAGATTGAAGTTGAATAAAAACAATCTTTTCCAGGACCTTTGATAAAAATGACAGATGGGAAACTGGTCTGAAATTAGAGAGCTATAGGATCTAAGCCTGGTTTTTTGAGAAGAGGCCTGACCACTGCGTGTTTGAAAGCAGATGGCACATAACCGGAAGATAGACAGCTGTTAATAAATGACAAAACACAAGGACCAATTACATCAAAGGACTGTTTGAACATTTTAGAGGGATTGATGTCCAGAGAAAAGTTTGTTGGTTTCATCTGCTGAACCACCTTGATGAGGTGATAATAATAACAATAATAATAATAATAATAATAATAATAATAATAATAATAATAATAATAATAATAATAATAATAATAATAATAATTAATTCAATTTATAACGCACTTTTCATTAGTGAAAATCTCAAAGTGCTACACACATTGAATGCTACACACATTCATACACCGGTAGCAGCAGACTACCATGCAAGGTGCTTTCCAGACCTACCGGGAGCAAGTCGGGGTTAAGTGTCTTGCCCAAGGACACAACGACACATGGTGTGGGGAACTGGGATTTGAACCGCCAACCTTCCGATTGGGGGACGACTGTCATTACGGAGCCAAGATGGTGTAGTGGTTAGGGCGTTTGACTTGGGACCCGAAGGACGCGGGTTCGCGTCCCGGCCACTACACATCTTGGGGTGTCTATGAGTGCACACCTATTTCTCCAGCTCCCCGAGCGCCTTCTATGGCTGCTCACTGCACCGCCTGGTAGGTGGTTGGGTTAAATGCAGAGACGAATTTCGTCTGTGTATGGGAAACATACGCAGATGACAAGATTAGACAATTATTATTATTATTATTATTACCACTACGCCACGGCCGCCCCACCGCTAGGTGAGGCAGTGAAACCAGGTCAAACTCATCAAAAACAGCTGTGGTTATTGCAGACGCACATGATTGGACAGTGTTTGATGGGCTGACAATGTTCTGCCTGATAGTCTATTTTGTTGACAAAATAGCTCTGAAAGTCGTCACAGGTAGACTGTGTGGCAGTTTTCAGAACATTGACAGAGGGATTGATGACAGACTGGATTGTGCTAAATAGCGTCATCGGCTGGTTGCAGTTGGTGGAGATTAAATTGTAGAGGTACTGGAACTTGGCCTGCTTAACAGCATTTTGATAATCACAGAGACAGTCTCTCAGTATTCCCTGGGATACATGAAGCCGGTCCCGCTTCCATTTGCGTTCTGCTTTTCTGCAGCGTTGTCGAAGAGCTTGCGTTGTTTTGTTGAGCCATGGAGGTGGTTTGATCTTTGAAGAAGCCTGTTTGAGAGGAGCAATGGAGTCCAAGATCGTTGTACAGGTGTGATGGAAGGAGGTGATGAAGTCCTCAGGATGTAGAGATGGGTCCAGGCTGACGGCAGAGCATAAGTCAGTGCTCTTAAAGGCATCAGTGAACTGACTTGGAGTGGATGGGGTGATAGAGCGGCAGAATGTGCTGGGAGAACAGCCTTCGGTGCAGGAGGGGTGGAAAATTCAAATAAGATGGGAAAGTGGTCTGAAATACAGGTGTCCAGAATCTCTACCGCAGATATGTGAAGGCTGTGGGAGATAATTAAGTCCAGTGTATGACCCTAACTGTACGTGGCCCCTGAGACAGATTGCGACAGGTTAAAATAGTCCAGAAGGTCCTGAAACTCATATCCAAGTTGATTACTTGGGTAGCAGATATGTGCGTTGAAATCTCCACAAAAAAGCAGGGTGTCAAATTTTGGTTGCAGTTCAGCCAATAGTTCTGAAAACTCACTGAGGAAGTCCTTATTATATTGTGGTGGGCGATAGATGAGCCCACACAGCAGAGGTTTAGCAGATTCCAGCACAACAGATTCCAGTCTAACATGCATGTTTTTGGACTGTGGGAGGAAACTGGAACACCCGGAGAAAAAAAAAGTTTGATCATGAGGAGTGGACCTGAACCCCTGTGGACAGGTGGACCGCAACACCTGTGGACAGGTGGACCAGAACACCTATGGACAGATGGATGGGCAAACCTGTGGACAGGTGGACCGCAACACCTGTGGACAGTTGGACCAGAACACCTGTGGACAGATGGACTGGATCACCTGTGGACAGATGGACGAGAACAATTGTGGACAGGTGGACCAGAACCCCTGTTGACAGATTGATGAGAACACCTATGGACAAGTGGACCAGAGTGCCAGGGGATAGATGGACCAGAACCCCATTGGACAGATGGACCAGAACCCCATTGGACAGATGGACCAGAACACCAGTGGACATATGGACCAGAACACCAGTGGACAGATGGACCAGAACACCAGTGGACAGATGGACCAGAACACCAGTGGACAGATGGACCAGAACACCAGCAGTTTCCATTCGCTGATTTTTTTTCTCTTGTAATTTTACTTTTCAACGTCAGTGAACTTTGTGGGTTTTTCTCTTTTTAACAACAAGTTCAAACAAACATCTTCAAAATGTGTCCCTCATCTCTTCATAAATCAGGATATTTTCTAAAAAAAAATATTTAAAAAATAAAATAAAATAAAGGTCATGAGGGGAGGGGGATCAATAAAATGTTTGTAAGTACGGTAGCCTGGATGTGTGGAACCAGATTTTAGTGTTCTGTTGATCCAAACACGTCTGTGTTTTCAGGCACTACACAGATGTTTTAGTCGAGTGCAGATTCTGAAAGTGGAGCACAGGTAGCTCAGTCCTGGTCACCTCCACCTGCAGACACGGTGCATTCAGGTGCTCACAGAAAACAAGAGAGTACAGAGGTCTGGCGCAGACCAGTCACTGTTATGTTCCTGATGGTGAGAAGTAGGACGGCTCAAAGCTCCTAATGCCTTCCTTCATGTCACACCAAGGTTTTCTGTCCCACTTTCTCCTTTCTGATCAAACAAGTGGGGGATGGGTTTCTCTGGGGTCTTTCCAGTTCTCCTCTCTGGCACCAAACCTAATTATAAATAACGTTCTTCAGGAGAGCTGGTGGTATCCTAATGATATGTTAATTGCTCAGGAATGTGCGCAGTACGAACACTCAGCTGTGGAGCTTCTGGTGTCAAACAGGAAGTGAGAGTGGTGTTAGAAGGACACAACTGCTAAGAGATATTCCTCCTTCCTCACATCTGCTCTGCATCAGAAAGGCCTAAAAAACAAACGGGCAACAGACTTTAACTACAAAACAATAAAATCAGTGGAGGGAATCCTAAGGCTGCCCGCCTCTGAACAGCCAAGGTGTGTGACAATGTTATTGACCTTGTCTGTCTTTGTCGTCTTTGTGAACAAAATATCTCATGAACTGGATTTTATTTTTGATATATTGTGTATAGTGAAGGGAGCAACTTTATCGACAGCCATGTGCATTTCTCCTGGACAACCTCCTTATATTTTTTTTTTATCGCTGAGCAAAAAATGTTTTTTATTTTTTTATTTTTTATATATACAACTTGTCATGTTCACTTTAGTCTGACAAATATCAGTCAGCCACCAAGACATTGAGTGTATTTATAGTTTTTAATACCAACAAGACCAGATCCACCTCTGTCCTCACCCTCGATACAGGGGAACAGAATTTTGCACACAACACCGGCTCTTTTTGTAGACTGGCTGTGCGCGCATCCGCCGTGTTGGTAAACAAAATATACCTCTATATGAAGAAGTCCTCTGAAAGACTGAGGAAGTCCTCTGGATGGATAATGAAACATTTCTCACCTAAAGAATCTGGTCCAGATGACATGAATTAACCTTTTTTTTTTTGTTATCTTAGATTTTGTTAACATTTTTGTGTGGTAACGTAATTTTTGACGGTGTCCTGCTTTAAGCCCGGATGCAAAAACACACACAAAAAAAGCCAGTTGGTACCTCACATATTTTTCAAGTTATCATGCTCACAACATGCACGGATGGACGAACAGATGGACAGACAGGGTGTATTTTGGGGTATGAAAGATGTCCTGAGTCTGTCTGTGCAGTAGCTCTGACACAGCAGCCTGGTGCTGTAGGTGCTCCAGTCCTCTGTGAGGTGATGGACATGTGCAGAGGGTGGGTTAATACTGTCCAAAATGTCCGTCAGTTTGTCCAAAGTCCTCTCTGCTGTTGCCATCACTGTTTAAAGCTCCACACCCACCACAGAGCCAGGCCTTCTCCTCGGGAAGTACAACATGTTCTGGACCTTCCTTTAAAGGAGGTCGGTGTTCTGGAACCAGTCTACATAAAAAGCTTTCAGTGTGTAACTTTTATTACTTGTGTTATTTTAGTATGTAGCATTTTTTATTTCCATTGCCTTCTTTTATTGCTGTTGTTTCTTATTCTATTTTCATTGTTTTATTGTTCCAGTGTATTCATCTTTTTATCCTGTTAAGCACCTTGGTCAATGCAAGGCATTGTAGGAAGGTGCTATACAAATAAAGTTTACAGTATTATTATTATTATTATTATTATTATTATACATAGTTTATTATCCAGGTGCATACCAAAATACTTGTACAAAGTAGAACCGGACCCTCCAGTCCATCCACCAGAACAGGTCATGTTGGAGGTTTCAGCTTTCATCGCTCCACAACCAGCTCTGTGGTCTTGAAGATATTGATCTGCAGCTGGATCTGTAGGTAGCAGCCCACAAGGTCACTCACCACTTTCCTGTATTCCACGAGATTGATCCTTGAAAGTAACTTTACGCACAATCAAAATGGCTCCAACTTAACATAACATGATCTCGGTCTGAAGCTCCGGCAAGAAAGGAGGGAGAACTCTTCTTTAAATCTGTGCATGTGGTCCGACAAACGTGCAACAGTTTTCCACACAGTGGTTCTGCTCTTGAGGCCCTCGGTGTGTTTGATGGCATCATATCCAGTTTTCAGACACACACTGGCCTCTCTGCGCTGACGAGAAGCAGAGTCCCGCAGCAGCCAGTGGCTGAAGATTACATCTGTCTGCTTTCATATCGTTCAGCAGCATCTTCATCCTGTTTACTTCATTCTCTGTAAATCTGCTTATGGAAAGCTGTTCACCCAGCAGGAAGAATGAGCTCTGGATGGAGCAGCCGCTGCAGAGCTTAGATTTGAACGATTGTGTCAAGCTCTTCAGCTAAAATCTGAGCAGAAATAAGATATTTACACAGATTTACACAGTTGGTGTGTGACATCATCCCCTCCAAGTTGCATTGATTTCTTTCAACATTTTAGTTGAGTTAAAAACACGACAGATCATCAGTTCAGTCATGGAAAGGCCGACTTCCCGTTTGTCCTTTAAATGCTGTTTCTCCTGTCAGCTCTGTAGAGCTGCAGGAGTTGTTGTTAATCAAAAATCAGGATGGAAATGGAAGAATGACAGGCAAACAGTATTAAGGGTGCTTCAATGCCTGACACCTTTAAAGAAATAATCTGGTCATTTTTCAGAGATGTGTTTATTAGTTATCAATAGTTCGGTACCACTTTACAACAAGGCTCCCCTTATAGATGTCTAATAAATAGTTTATAGTCCATAAACACTTTATAAATCAGTAATAACTGCTTATCTTGCACTAATTAAGGGTTACAAAGACAAAACTCACTAGTTTCTAGCCAAATGGTGAGCCAAATCTATTCGCCTGTATATTTCATCTAGAGTTGTTATATTAAACATTTCAGACTAAGTTACTACCTTGTAAGCACAATAAGCATTTGTAAACCTATTTAGGATATAATATTAGTTGTAGATACTTATAATGCAGTGATAAAGTACAATATTATATGCTAAAGAAATGAGAAAGAAAGAAAGACAGCAGGTTTACTAGTTCCGTTTCCACAAACAAAATGGGAGGCAGAGATTTCAGTTATCAGGCTCCTCTCTTCCAGTTTCTGTCCGTGACGCTGACACATTGTCCAGTGTTAAGACTGAACTCAAGATGGGTATGTAGATGGGTATATAAATGAATATAAATATATACTGTATGTATGTATACTGTATATATATTTGTAGGTATGGGTATGTTTATATATAGAAATCTAATGCAAGGTCATGAATATTATCAGTCTTTATGCTTGTATGTTTTGTTGCTGTGTTCTGTCATGTGCTTTGCAGGATTGTGGACGGAGGTTTGGTGTGTTTGCCTTGTGCTCTTTTTGTGGATAATTGTTGTTTTGTTGTCTCACTTTCTCTTTTCTTTCTTTCTCTCTATTTAAAAAAATACATATTGGAGTGAGAGGATGGCTATAAGGTGTGAAGGGAGGCCATCTATAAATGGAAGAAAAAAAAAAGACTGAACTCAAGACTTTCCATTTTGATCAATCCTATACAGTACAGGTAGTTAGAGTCCGCTTGAGTTTCCTGAGCTGTCCCTTAGTTATGCTGCTATAGGCCTAGACTGCTGGAGGACAAACTGACCACATTTCTTTACTCTGCTACTGTCTTTACTTACTCTGCTCAACCTGTTTTGTATTTGTAATTATTTTTTTATATCCTTAACTTTTTTTTGTTTGCTTTTTTGTCTTTCAGGTACACATGGACCTATATATAGACCAACCATTCTGTGTTTGTTTGTCTCTCCTTCCTGTCCTCTCAACCAGCCAGTCTCTTGTCCTGAGCCTGGTTCTGCTGGAGGTTTCTTCATGTTAAAAGGGAGTTTTTTCTTTCCACTGTCTCCACTGTGCTTGCTCAGGATGGGAGACTGCAACAACGCTAAGATTCAACTAGTCTGCTGCTTCCTTAGATAAAGAACTTTACTAATTGGCTTTTTTATGAATGTGAATGTTCCTGTAAAGTGCCCTGAAACAACTTTGTTGTGATTTGGAGCTATATAAATAAACTGAATTGAAATTTAGTCTTGAAAATTCAGAGCAGGATTTTAAATCCTGAGGACTAAAACAGGTGAAGTAAACGTGTAAGGAGAAGTCACTACACCATCCTGAGCTGAAAGCAGCAGGACTGCCAAGGTGCCAGAACATGGCAAGGAGAGTCGGTCCATGACAGCTCAGAGCCTTTTAACCTCTCGGCTCTGATGGTTCCTGTCAGCCACAGAACAAAGTCTCACAGCAGTAAATATTTGTGCAATCATATGTTGCATTGTCTCTGCTGTTTGTAAGGACTCTGAACAGCTTTCCAGAAGTTAGACTGCAATTACATCTGATGACGTCCACGGGATGAAAACACAAAATGAGGCTCTTTTCTGTCTAAACCAACAGAGACTAAAATAAATGGATCAATATAAGTTTATTTTCTTAAAGACATCAGTAGCTTACTTGATCATTCTGCACACATTTGATGGCTTTGTTCATAAAACTTTTGGGTTTCTGTTTTCTGCTCTGAAGTGGTCCAGTTATATAGATATTTGTTACTTCAGTTTGTTTATACCTGGTCTGAAATGGTGGGCAGAAAAGGACTCATGCTGTGAAGCTAAAAATAGACAGTGAACATAAAGAAGAAGTAAAATTCTGTGAAAACAAAACCCCCAAACTGCACAGAGGGAAACACAACCAAACTCTGCAGACGTTCCATGGATGACATGGCAGCAGATTTTAGCCATGTCTTACACATTTTCTTTAATGTTTCAATAACTCTGTAGTTACATTCTAGTGATGTCTGACAAAAGGTGATCATGTTTTACTGTGGCTCCAAACTATGCATGGGTCGCAATTAATGAGACTTTGTATTCTTGAGAAATATACCGTTTTTATTAGACTGGTTCATTTGCATTTATTTATGCACAAAAATGAAAAATTATTTCAATATTTAGGATCTGCTACATTTTCAGTTTAGTAAGTAAGTAAGTAAGTAAACTTTATTTATATAGCACCTTTCACAGACAATGACATCACAAAGTGCTTCACAAGCAAAAATAAAAAGAGAAAAAATACATAAAATTTAATTAAAAGCCAGTCTGAATAAATACGTTTTAAGATCTTTTTTAAAAGAGTCGATAGAGTCTGAGCTGCGCAGTGACAGAGGGAGAGCGTTCCAAAGCCTCGGGGCCACCACTTGGAATGCTCTGTCTCCACGTGTTTTAAAATACGTTCTTGGTACCATCAGTAGCATTTGATTTGAAGATCTCAAAGTCCTGGTGGGACGGAGAGGCTTCAAAAGGTCCGATAAATATTTGGGAGCCTGACCATGCAATGCCCTGAAAGTTAAAACCAAAATTTTAAAATGACTCCTGAAATGCACGGGGAGCCAATGCAGGGAGGCCAGAACAGGAGTGATATGGGCTCTTCTATTGGTTCTAGTTAGCAGCCTTGCTGCAGCATTTTGCACAGACTGAAGGCGAGCTAAAGAAGATTTGTTCAGACCCATTAAAAGACTGTTACAGTAATCTAACCGAGACGAAATAAAAGCATGAACAATCATCTCCAGTTCCTTCTGTGATACAATACATCGTAATTTTGAAATGTTTCTTAGATGATAAAAACAATTTCGAACTAACAATTTACAATGACTGTCCAAAGATAAAGAACTATCAAAGACGACACCCAAATTTCTGATGTTCTTATTTACTGAAAGATTTAAAAACGTAAGATGCTGTTGGATAATTTGGATTTTATCATCAGGGGCAATGATAAGAGTCTCGGTTTTATTTGCATTTAACTGCAGATAATTGTCGTTCAGCCATGATTTGATATCCAACAGACAGTTTCTGAGTTCAGTCAATTTATGGAACTCAGAAGTTCGAAAAGAACAGTACAGCTGGATGTCGTCAGCATACAAGTGATAAGATACATTACTGTAACGTTTCAAAATAAAACCTAAAGGGCGTAGATACAATAAAAAGAGGATCGGGCCCAAAACTGAACCTTGGGGTACCCCACAAGACAGCCGCGCAACATCAGAGTGAACATTGTTCATAAAAACAGTAAAAGACCTTTCGGATAAATAAGAAATAAACCAATTTAAAACAGTGCCAGAAATGCCAAAAAACTCTCTCATTCTGTTGATCAGAACAGTGTGATCCACTGTGTCAAAGGCTGAAGACAAGTCCAATAAAACCAACACAGTGTAGTTTCCAGAATCAGCTGCCATCAACACATCATTAGAAACTTTTAATAATGCAGTTTCTGTGGAGTGAAGTTTGCGAAAACCAGACTGAAAAGAATCCATAAAGTCATCAGTCTCCAAAAAGCAGTTTAGCTGTTGTGCTACAACCTTCTCAAGGATCTTTGACAGAAGGGGAAGTTTGGAGATAGGTCTGTAGTTTTCTGGCAACGATGAATCCAAGTTTGGTTTTTTGAGTAAAGGACAGACGACAGCAGATTTAAAGTGGTGTGGGACAGTGCCAGAATGAAGAGAGGAATTTATCATTTGTACGACACTGGGGCCAATACAGCTAAAAATGTCTTTAAAAAGAGACGTAGGGAGGACATCATGGGGGCTCGATGACAGTGTCATATGACCCAAAAGATCTGAGATGTCCTTAGTGGAAACAGGGGTAAAAAAAGACCACTTGTCAGGGGTCAGCGATAAAGGAACCAGAGGAAGGGCAGGTGAGGGACAAATATTTGCCCTGATGCTGGTAATTTTATCAATGAAATAATTTAAAAAACGATTGCAATCTGCATATGTGAGATCACGTTGAGACGAAGATGCTGGAGAGACAATGTTCTTAATCGTATCAAATAAAAATTTTGGATTTCGTCCTTTGGTTTTGATGAGATTTGCAAAGTAACGAGCTCTGGCAGTCTTAAGCATCTCGTTCAAAGAGCAGATCAATTCTTTAAGATGTAGTCTGTGAACCACCAGTCCAGTACGTTTCCACAGACGTTCAGTTTTCCGGCATGCTCTCCTCAAACTAAGAATTTCATTATTAGTCCAAGGACAGTTTGTACGCTGGACAGTGCTACGCTTAAAAGGTGCTATAGTGTCCAATATTTCCTTACAATGAGTGTTAAAACAAGAAACAACTGAATCCACATTCATGATGTCACAATCTAAAGAGGCAAAATCAAACAGGGAATTAAAAGCTTCATGAGTGTGCTCAGTGATGATCCGCTTCTGGATCAAAAGGCCAGAAGGAGCAGGATCAGGACTGAACGACACATTGAAATAAATACATTTGTGATCACTTAAAAATGAATCCTCCACTCGAACATCTTCCACATCCAGGCCTAAAGAAAAAACAAGATCCAGGGTGTGGCCCCTAAAATGAGTGGAGTCACCCACATGCTGAGTAAAGTGAAATGAGTCAGTGATGGATATAAAGTCTGCTGCTGCCTTACAAGTGACATCATCAATGTGCAAATTAAAATCACCCAAAATCAGAACATTCTCCAGCTTAATAATGGAGGACAGAAAATCAGTGAATTCTGATAAAAATACACTAGCTGTGCCTGGAGGTCTATAAATTAAAATGCAGTAAAATAATTTAAAAGAGCCTACTTTAATTATTTGTAGCTCAAATGAGGAGAACGAGGCTGGATTTACAAGTCTGCAGGAAAAACAGTCCTTGAACACGGCCGCAAGACCACCACCTCTACGCGCCTCACGGGGTGTGGCAAGAAGGGCACAGTTACCTGGACAGAGTTCCCGCAGATGAACGAAATCCAAACTTCGTTGCCAAGTTTCAGTTAAAAACATAAAATCCAGGGACTCCTTCGTAATCAATTCATTCAAAACGAAAGACTTGTTGCTGATGGAGCGCGCGTTGAGGAGGGCCATGCGTAGCGATGACAGCTCGGCAGCCCCCACATCTGATGACAGCGGCACGTAGATCAAGTTGCTCACATCAGAAGAGCGTTTACGACGAGGAGATCCGTGATGGTGAGCACGATGATATCCATCCAGGCAGGTTGAAAAACACCCGGAAGACAGGCAGGTAGAGGTCCGCGCTGGCCCGGCTTCAGGTGACGTGTCAATCTCCCAGTTTAGTGAAACAGTTTGTAGACAGCGAGAAGCTCCGCGCTTCCCAGTAAAATGTCTTCGGTCCAGTCTGAAGCGAACCTGGATACCAGCTCTAGATCCTCTTTTCCGCTTTTTACGTCTGTAACTTTGCAGGGGACACTCAGGTGAGCAGCAGACAAACGGAGGTGGACGACTCCCTGAGAAACTGCTCCAGCTGTCACGACAGCTCATCCACGACTTGTTAATCGCCAATAATGCATCCCGGTCATAAACACGGGTTGCAAAAGTGACAAAGTTTTCATCCAGACTGAAAAAAGTTAAATAATATAAAAATAGAAGCGCCGAATAAATAATGCGCAGAGGAGTAAAGCCGGCTGAGCCACACACAGGCGCCATCATGCCACACCCCATCGTCAATACACGACCCTGTGTACATAATCTCGTTTTCATCACATGTACCACATGTGGTGCAAATGACAATAAAGGCTCTCTGACTCTCTGACTCTGATATATAATTATGCCCCCAAGGCCTCATCCACACCAACAGAATGGCCTCATATACATACCAATGGCTGCAAAAATGCTAATTCAATGAGCCATTTGACTAACTCCCATGGGAACTATAGTTAGAATATCCGAATGGCTCACATGTGGTAGTGCTATACTACCGCACTACCTGTACGTATCCCTCCGCCGCCAGGTACAGTACGGCTGTGTGTACTTCCGCTGGCCGCCCAACCCCCCCTCTCGCTCGCGGTAGTTTTCCACTGTCATGCCCAACACACAACAGCCAAGGTAATCCCCTCCCCCACCGTGCTCTAATGACGCACTTATGCCACAGCTCGACTCCATACTTTTAACAGGGCTCGTTCGTAAGTCTCTCATAGTATGCCGTAGCTCGATTACATACTTTTCAACGTGGTTTGTTCGTAAGTCCCGTATTTTGTGCCGTATCTCGATGTCATTCTTTCAACGGAGCTCGTTCGTAAGTCCAAGTTGCCGTAGGTCAAGGGCGCCGTAAGTTGAGGGTTCCCTGTATTAATATTATTATTATTATTATTATTATTATTATTATTATTATTATTATTATTATTATTAACAATGTTTCATATTAACTGAGACAGTTTCAGAGTTATAGGTGGGTTCAGAGATGGTTTGCCATGTTGTTTTAAATTCTGCCTCTTCCTTCCTGCAGGCTGAAAGAGTTTAGTAAAATACTCTGATGCATGCTCAATAATCCAGGTAGAAAAATCTAAAAAAGCTAAGTCTGGTCCTCTGGACATTTGAATGTCCAGAGGACCAGACTTAGCTTTTTTACAGTTTAGTAAAATGTTTTTTGATGTTTTATAGAATCAATCAGAACAAGACCAGTACTGTATCCCAGCTGCTCCAGAGGCCTTCAACCTTGTTTGTTTGTTCCTAAAAACAGTTACAGCAATCACCGTCAAGTATGACTCATTTCATCACGTCTATCTTTACCCCTGTTTGTTTATATTGATTAGGGATGCATGATATTGGATTTTTGGCCGATATCCGATATGCCGATATGTTCAAATTTATTTGGCCGATAACCGATATCAATACAGATATTTTTTGACCTTCTTACAGAGACTACATAGCTCTCTCTGCTGTGGAATTAAAATACAATATTCTATTTCAATTTCTATTCAATAGTCAGTTTTGCCTGCTACCAAATGAAGATACCGAAAAGGGAGCTGAAAATGCTGAAGCACTATATCAAAGTCAAAAAAGTCAAAGTCAAAGTCAACTTTATTGTCAAAACTGCAATATGTACAGGACATACACAGGATTGAAATGGCATTTCTTTCAGTCCCTTCGGTGCAACAGTAACCATTTAAACACTAAAACATTTAATAAACATAAGCATAAAATGAAATAATAAAAGTGTAATACTGTCCTGAGTTTTTGCATAGTAGTATAAAAGTATAAAAAGTTACACCAACACTAAAACACTAAAACATTTAATAAACATAAGCATAAAATGAAATAATAAAAGTGTAATACTGTCCTGAGTTTTTGCATAGTAGTATAAAAGTATAAAAAGTATATCTATAAAATAAAATGAAGGTTCTGGCATTGACATTTGTAATAGAGTGACAAAGCAGCATATGAAGTTTATGTACACAGTATATGTATGAGGTAGTTGATATTGGTATAGACGTAAAGTGGCATATGCAATAAGGCTAATAAAAAGAATATATATATCCAAAGGTGGGCGCCAGAGCGCTAAAGCGCTAATCCGCTTATAGCGGACGTAAACAATTTGTTAGCGTTATAGCGGATTGACTAACTTTTATAATTCATAAGCGGATTTGCGCTATTTTTATTTAAAATGCAGTACCGCTAATAACTAATTATCTATCAGTAAAAATGAAAAAACTTATTTACGGGCTCTTAAATCAACTGGACGACTGCTCACGGACCATATCCTGTCACCGCCGGATGTGGTCCGTGAACAAAAGCGGTCCCCGCCCTAAGGCGGGGCTACAGAGAGCGCTCTCTCTATAGCAGTTAGCAGCCAGTGTGTTACTCTGCAGCCTTATTGCTTGTTTTCGAAGAGTCAGACGAAGAGTTTTTAACATGGAGGGTGAACTTATGGATGTTTCTCAGCGGCCTACGCGACGCGTCAGCGCCTCATTTGCCCTGTTCAAAATGGCGACGGCCACAGAAGCGAAGGACTTTACAAGAAAACACGGTAAAAACAATTATTTCTTTGCTGAGAAAAAATATATTTCTTAGCTGACTTTATAGCACAAGGTTTTTCTGAGCTTAACCGTTTCACGAAATGGTCAAATCTGCTGGATTTAAAAAAGTAGTTCGCCATTTGCCCTGTTCAAAATGGCGACGGCCACAGAAGCTAAGGACTTTACAAGAAAACACGGTAAAAACAATTATTTCTTTGCTGAGAAAAAATATATTTCTTAGCTGACTTTATAGCACAAGGTTTTTCTGAGCTTAACCGTTTCACGAAATGGTCAAATCTGCTGGATTTAAAAAGTAGTTCGCCATTTGCCCTGTTCAAAATGGCGACGGCCACAGAAGCTAAGGACTTTACAAGAAAACACGGTAAAAACAATTATTTCTTTGCTGAGAAAAAATATATTTCTTAGCTGACTTTATAGCACAAGGTTTTTCTGAGCTTAACCGTTTCACAAAATGGTCAAATCTGCTGGATTTAAAAAAGTAGTTCGCCATTTGCACGTTAGCGCGTTAGCATTTAGCTTCCACTAGCTTTGCTAATACATAAGCGCTTTTGAAATTGCGGACCTAAATAAATTAATAAGCGCTTTAGAAATAGCGGAACTAATTTTTGGATTAGCGTTGCCCAGCACTGTATATATCAGCAGTAGTGTAGATATACACTATCTACATTTTATCTAAGACAGAATTAGAAATGGTTGTCCATGCTTTTATTTCTTCTCGGTTGGATTATTGTAACGGCCTTTTAGTAGGGATAAGTAAATCCACCATGGCTTCTCTTCAGTCTGTTCAGAACGCTGCAGACAGACTTTTGACTGGAACCCGCAGAATGGATCATATTACTCCTGTTCTGTACGCTCTCCACTGGCTCTCGATTTATTTTAGGGTTCATTTTAAAATTTTGGTTTTAACTTTTAAAGCACTCCATGGTGAGACTCCCAAATATGTTTTCAACCTTTTTAAGCCACTCTGTCAGTCTAGAACTGGTCTTCTAATCAATTATTGCTGTCGGTCCCTAGAACCCATTTTAACGCCAAATTTACACTACATGCGTTCCGGCTCCGCCCCGCTCCGCAGGTCGCAGCTGAGCGAGTCCAGTTTCCACTACCTCCGCTCTGCTCAGGTCCGCCTGGATGCGCCGCTCCGAGACGCATGCGCGGGAATTGCGAGATCGCGCGATAAATCAAGTGATAAATAAGTAAGTCAGAACAAAACAATTCATTCGGTGGAAGAAGGAGAACAACAGTAGAGACTGCTGCCTTGATCTTCTCTCGTAAATGAGCGACAGGACATGGTTTGAGCAACAGGAAGTGATGTATTACATTTCAGAATAAAATACTTTATTTATTTATTTATTTCTTGTATTGCGTTTGTAGGCGTAGTCATAAATGATAGTTTGACAGCATTTTTGTACAAATAAATCCGTATAGAGCTAGGATTAGTCCGCCCGTGGTGATTTTATTTTGTAAATACTGTACGGCACGTCTTCCACTGAGGAAGCGGAGCCTGGGGACTTTGGGTCGGGCTCTCCAATCTCTGGTGCTGAGGTCACCGAGGTGGTTAAAAAGCTCCGCGGTGGCAGGGCTCCGGGGGTGGATGAGATTCGTCCTGAGTTCCTTAGGGCTCTGGATGTTGTGGGGTTGTGTTGGCTTACGCGACTCTGCAATATCGCGTGGACATCGGGGGCAGTTCCCTTGGATTGGCAGACTGGGGTGGTGGTTCCCCTATTCAAAAAGGGGGACCGTAGGGTGTGTTCCAACTATAGGGGGATCACACTCTTAAGCCTCCCTGGTAAGGTCTATTCAGGGGTTCTGGAGAGGAGGGTCCGTCGGATAGTCGAACCTCGGATTCAGGAGGAGCAGTGTGGTTTTCGTGCTGGTCGTGGAACACTGGACCAGCTCTACACCCTCAACAGGGTCCTGGAGGGTGCGTGGGAGTTTGCCCAACCAGTTTACATGTGCTTTGTGGACTTGGAAAAGGCATTCGACCGCGTCCCTCGGGGGGTTCTGTGGGGGGTACTCCGGGAGTATGGGGTACCAGGCCCATTGATATGGGCTGTTAGGTCCCTGTACGACCGGTGTCAGAGCTTGGTCCGCATTGCCGGCAGTAAGTCAGGCTCGTTTCCAGTGAGAGTTGGACTCCGCCAAGGTTGCCCTTTGTCACCGATTCTGTTCATAACTTTTATGGACAGAATTTCTAGGCGCAGCCAAGGTGTTGAGAGGATCCGTTTTGGTGGCCTTAGAATCGCTTCTCTGTTTTTTGCAGATGATGTGGTCCTATTGGCTTCATCAGATCGTGATCTACAGCTTTCGCTGGAGCGGTTTGCAGCCGAGTGTGATGCGGCCGGGATGAGGATCAGTTCCTCCAAATCCGAGGCCATGGTCTTGAGCCGGAAAAGGGTAGCATGCCCTCTCCGGGTCGGGGAGGAGGTCCTGCCCCAAGTGGAGGAGTTTAAGTATCTCGGGGTCTTGTTCACGAATGAGGGAAAACTGGAGCGTGAGATCGATAGGCGGATAGGTGCAGCGTCCGCAGTGAAGCGGGCGCTGTACCGGTCTGTCGTGGTGAAGAGAGAGCTGAGTCGAAAGGCAAAGCTCTCAATTTACCGATCGATCTACGTTCCCACCCTCATCTATGGTCATGAGCTTTGGGTTGTGACCGAAAGAACGAGATCTCGGATACAAGCGGCTGAAATGAGTTTTCTCCGCAGGGTGTCTGGACTCTCCCTTAGAGATAGGGTGAGAAGCTCAGTCATCCGGGAGGGACTCGGAGTAGAGCCGGAACGCATGTAGTGTCAATTTGGCGTTAAACCCGAGGTGATAGAGCATTTCAGGTGGTGGCACTGAGGCTCTGGAACGCTCTCCCTCTAACAATGCGCGGCTCCGAGTCGACTGATGCATTTAAAAGAAGTCTTAAGACTTATCTTTTCAAACAAGCTTATGGTTAATTGTACTTATCGATTTTAGGGTTTATCATGTGTAACCTTTTTGTATAGCATGTTTTAAGAGTGTATAAGTTTAGTATAATTTTAGTATGATTTTATTATGTGTATTTATTTTGTAAAGCACTTCGTGATTTTATATCTGTGAAAGGTGCTATATAAATAAAGTTTACTTACTTACTTACTTATATAAAAAGTAGTGTAAGTGTAAACAGTAGTGATAAATGTAAACAGTAGTAATAAATGTAAACAGTAGTAATAAATGTAAACAGTAGTAATAAATGTAAACAGTAAATGTAAATGTAAACAGTAGTATGACTATAGGCAGTAATGTAATACAAACATTAGTGCAAATATGAGAAGTAGTGCAAACTGAATGAGCACATCACCGTGAGTTGAGTGAATAACTCGTTGTGATGACACAGAGTCCAGTGTTAAAATCTTTGTGTTGTGTGGTAATGTGTGAAAGTTTTTTTTGTGATTAAGGCAGTACAAGTGGGAGGGGAGGCAGAGCAGGCAGAGAGTTTAGCATCTTGACTGCCTGATGAACAGAGCTGTCACTCAGTCTGCTGGTTCGAGCCTGGAGACTCCTCAGTCTCCTCCCTGATGGCAGCAGGCTGAAGCAGCTGTGTAGTGGGTGTGTGGGATCACCTGCCATGCAGAGGGCTTTCTGAGTGAGGCGGTTGCTGTGTAAGTCCTGTAGTGAGGGGAAGGAGGTGCCGACAATCTTCTCAGCTGCTCTCACCATGCGCTGGAGGCTCTTGCGGCAAGATGCAGTACATGCACCAAACCACACCGTGATGCAGCTATATAAATATATAATATATATTTTAAAAAACACCTTTTATAACAGTGAATTATTTTTATGGAATGGCTGATGTTCGATATTTACCTTTATCACTAATATCGGCAGATACCGATACCATGCCGATAATATTGTGCATATTGATGTTTATTTTTCAGTGAGAACATTCTTGCAAAGCTTCAAGATTTTTCACTGATTACCTTGGAGCGCTGAGCAACTGGAAGTGAACACGTAAATGTTTTGAAATCAGTGGGAATCCTTCATCACCACGCTGGTATTTCTGGATGAACTGATTGCCCTTGCTAATTTGCACTTTTCCCCCCTTTCACACAAGTGACTCACCAAATGCGCTGAAATGTTGATCATCTGCAGGAATTTATGTTTCTGAACAACTTCTGTTAGATTTTATTTCCAAAGTGTTGGAACATGTGCTTCAGTTGGCATTGTTTTCTAAAAATTGTTTTAACTGTAAAAAATATTTTCATGCATCCATTATCTTTACCTGCTTCTTCCTTTTTGGGTCGCCGGGGTCACTGATGCCCATATCCAGCAGTCACTGTGCGAGAGGCGAAGGGACACCCTGGACAGGTCTCCATTCCATCACAGGGACACATAGAGACAAACAACCATTCACTCTCTCTCTCACACCTAGAGACAATTTACCAATCAGTCTAACATGCATGTTTTTGGTGTGTGGTAGGAAACTGGAGTACCCGGAGAAAACCCACACATACATAAAGAAAACACCACCCATAAAGGCCACCTGCCGGGTTTTGCACCTGCAATCTTCTCACTGAGAGGCATTAGCTTTACAACTGAACCACAGTATTGCAGTAATATTAAAATACAAGCCAGTATCCATCACCATGTACATGCTGGTGAAGATTCTCAGTCGTCCAGGACATGATAAAATCAAAAAAGGCGTTCAATAGCTGGAGCAATAACACCACCAGCCTGATCAAGAAAGGTCATCAGAGACTCTACTTCCTCAGACGGCTGAGACGAGCCGGTCTGAGAAGCTCAGTCCTCACCTCGTTCTACAGGTGTGCAGTGGAGAGCGTCCTGTGCTCCAGCATCAACGTGTGGCATGGAGGCTGCACAGTTGCAGAGAGGAAAGCTCTACAAAGAGTGGTGAAGGCTGCACAGAAGTCTGTGGGAGTCAGTCTCCCCACCATCACAGACATTTACACCTCCAGATGCAGAAAAAGAGCCACCTGCATCATGAAAGACCTCACTCACCCAGCACACTCACTCTTTGCACCACTCCCCTCGGGACGGAGGTTGAGGAGCATCAAATGTAGAACCACTAGACTGAGGAACAGCTTCTACCCTGAGGCTGTCAGACTCATGAATAAATAAATAATAAGAATAAACACTGCAAAATGTCACATCATGCTGATACTGATCTGTTTCTTGTTGCTGCGTTCATCTGTGACCATCTGCTCATGTTCGTGCTGCTGTTTATAATGATGTTTTTCTACTACATTAGGGCTTAGTGTATTACTAGCTGATGTCTCTCTTAGTTAATCCTAGATGTTATTATTGTTTTTCTCTTGCATTTGTTGTTGGATGTAACTGGGACCCTGTGTACATAATCTCGTTTTCAACACATGTACTACATGCGGTGCAAATGACAATAAATTCTCTCTGACTCTGACTCTGACTCTGACTCAATACAAGATTAACTGGACTTTATCTGTCGAAACGTCTTCTGTAACAAATAAAGTCCAGTTGATCTTATATTGAACACCTTTTTTGATCACCATGTACACTTATCTGTTCTTTCTTTCTTTCTTTCTTTCTTTCTTTCTTTCTTTCTTTCTTTCTTTCATTTTCAGAACATGAAGCCTTTGATTCAATCGGTGATGTTCAGTTCAATTGTTTTCAGTCCTCGTGCTGCCCTCTGCTGTAGATCAGTCCATGTCAGATTTCTTTTAGGCGTTTTCAGCGCAGATGTTTGTTGGACAAGTTTGAACTGTTTATCATTTATTTGAAATTATTAGTCCATGAGGATTACTTTTTTGTTGTAATATATTGAAAAAATGTTGTGTTAGTATTTGTTGTATTTTTTTGTTTGATTAGCTTGTTGGATTATGAAGCATTGGTAAAAATAAAGATAAAATATGGGAGCAGGTATAGGAGCAGTGTGCAATGGGGTGGGCCTGTTTTTTTTTTGTTTTTTTTTTTACCAGAGCAGAGTAGAAGGAGCAGCAGGAAGTGCAAACATTTGTTTTGTTGCTTGGTTAAATGGATTGAACCATGAAAGGAAATTGTCTGGTTTGGACTTCTTTTTTTGCCTGCGTTGAAAAATATCCTCACTGCAGCAGTGGTCTTTAGATTTTTTTTTAAAATAGTTTGAGCTTGAAAGAAGGTGGCACAGTGGCTCAGTTTGTAGATCTGATGCCTTTCAGTGAGAAGAAACTCTACATCAATGGCTCTCATAGATTTAATGGAACAAATAACTAATGCTGTCGATCATAAACAGTACTGTGTTAGTGTTTTTGTTGATCTAAAAAAAGCATTTGATACCATTGACCACACCATTCTCCTTGAAAAAATAAATAAATATGGTATTAGAGGACCAGCATTACAGTGGATATCTAGCTATTTGAAAGATAGGAAACAGTTTGTGCAAATAAATGATGTTAGATCTGACATCATGATATCACTTGTGGAGTTCCTCAGGGCTCTGTGCTTGGACCAAAGTTATTTATTTTATATGTGAATGACTTGGTAAAAGTGTCAGGACTCCTTAAATGTGTTCTTTTTGCTGATGACACCACATTTTTCTGTTCGGGTAAAGACTTAAAACAGATTTAGGATATGATGAAAACAGAATTTATAAAAATAAAAACTTGGTTTAAATTAAACAAATTATCTTTGAATTTAGATAAAACCAATTACTGTACATGATATTCAGTAACAAAAAGAGAATTGTTGACGATCCATTTGAAATTGAAGATGTTGTGATCTGTAAAGTGAGTGAAGTGAAGTTTCTGGGTGTTATCATTGATGACAAACTGACATGGAAACATCATGTAAATTCCATTAAAACAAAAATAGCTAGATCAATTGCAGTACTGTATAAAGTCAGGGATTTTTTAATTGATAAAGCTCTGTATATGTTGTATAACACAATCATTGTTCCACATTTAATCTATTGTATTGAGGTTTGGGGAAAAGCGTGCAAAACAATTACAAAGCCTGTTTTTATTTTACAAAAGAGAGCTGTAAGAGTAATCACCAGAAAACATTTCAGTCACCCATCAAACACCTTGTTTCTTCAGCTAAATTTATTGAAATTCCAGGAATTGGTAGAATATAGTATTTTATCAGTTATGTATAGGGCTCCCTGGGCTGCCACCTTACCGTGGTGGATGGGGTTTGAGTGTCCCAATGATCCTAGGAGCTATGCTGTCAGGGGCTTTATGCCCCTAGTAGGGTCACCCAAGGCAGACAGGTCCTAGGTGAGGGACGAGACAAAGCGCAGCCCACAAGACCCCTTATGATGAATAATATAAATGGAAACAATGTTCCCTCGCCCGGACGCGGGTCACCGGGGCCCCACTCTGGAGCCAGGCCCGGAGGAGGGGCACGTTGGCGAGCGCCTGGTGGCCGGGCTTTCACCCATGGAGCTCGGCCGGGCACAGCCCGAAGAGGAGACGTGGGTCCCCCTTCCCATAGGCTCACCACCTGTGGGAGGGGCCAAAGGGGTCGGGTGCATTGTGGAATGGGTGGTGGCCGAGGGCGGGGACCCTGGCGGTCTGATCCTCGGCTACAGAAGCTGGCCATTGGGACATGGAATGTCACCTCTCTGGTGGGGAAGGAGCCTGAGCTAGTGTGTGAGGTTGAGAGGTTCCGGCTAGAAATAGTCGGACTCACCTCAACGCATGGCTCTGGCTCTGGAACCAGTTTCCTTGAGAGGGGTTGGACACTCTTCCACTCTGGAGTTGCCCCTGGTGAGAGGCGCCGAGCAGGAGTGGGCATACTTGTTGCCCCCCATCTTGGTGCCTGTACGTTGGGGTTCACCCCGGTGAACGAGAGGGTAGCCTCCCTTCGCCTACGTGTGGGGGGACGGGCTCTGACTGTTGTTTGTGCCTATGCGCCAAACGGCAGCGCAGATTACCCACCCTTTTTGGAGTCCTTGGAGGGGGTATTGGAGGGTGCGCCTCCTGGGGACTCCCTTGTTCTGCTGGGGGACTTCAACGCTCACGTGGGCAATGACAGTGAGACCTGGAGGGGTGTGGTTGGGAGGAACGGCCCCCCTGATCTGAACCCGAGTGGTGTTCTGTTGTTGGACTTCTGTGCTCGTCATGGATTGTCCATAACGAACACCATGTTCAGGCATAAGGGTGTCCATATGTGCTCTTGGCACCAGGACACCCTAGGTCGTAGTTCAATGATCGACTTTGTTGTCGTCTCATCTGATCTGCGGCCGCATGTCCTGGACACTCGGGTGAAGAGAGGGGCGGAGCTGTCAACTGACCACTACCTGGTGGTGAGTTGGCTCCGATGGTGGGGGAGGATGCCGGTCAGACCTGGCAGACCCAAACGTATTGTGAGGGTCTGCTGGGAACGTCTGGCAGAGTCTCCCGTAAGACGGAGCTTTAACTCCCACCTCCGGGAGAGCTTTGAACACGTTCCGAGGGAGGCGGGGGACATTGAGCCCGAGTGGGCCATGTTTCGCGCCTCTATTGTCGAGGCAGCTTATCGGAGTTGTGGCCGCAAGGTTGTTGGTGCCTGTCGTGGTGGCAACCCTCGAACCCGGTGGTGGACACCGGCGGTGAGGGATGCTGTCAAGCTGAAGAAGGAGTCCTATTGGGCCTTTTTGGCCTGTGGGACCCCGGAAGCAGCAGATAGGTACCGGCAGTCCAAGCGGCATGCGGCTCGGGTGGTTGCTGAGGCAAAAACTCGGGCGTGGGAGGAGTTCGGAGAGGCCATGGAGAATGACTTCCGTACGGCTTCGAGGCGATTCTGGTCCACCATCCGGCGTCTCAGGGGGGGAAAGCGGTACGCGACCAACACCATTTATGGTGGGGATGGCGTGCTGTTGACCTCAACTCGGGATGTTGTGAGTCGGTGGGCGGAATACTTCGAAGACCTCCTCAATCCTACTGGCACGTCTTCCACTGAGGAAGCGGAGCCTGGGGACTTTGGGTCGGGCTCTCCAATCTCTGGTGCTGAGGTCGCCGAGGTGGTTAAAAAGCTCCGCGGTGGCAAGGCTCCGGGGGTGGATGAGATTCGTCCTGAGTTCCTTAGGGCTCTGGATGTTGTGGGGTTGTGTTGGCTTACGCGACTCTGCAATATCGCGTGGACATCGGGGGCAGTTCCCTTGGATTGGCAGACTGGGGTGGTGGTTCCCCTATTCAAAAAGGGGGACCGTAGGGTGTGTTCCAACTATAGAGGGATCACACTCTTAAGCCTCCCTGGTAAGGTCTATTCAGGGGTTCTGGAGAGGAGGGTCCGTCGGATAGTCGAACCTCGGATTCAGGAGGAGCAGTGTGGTTTTCGTCCTGGTCGTGGAACACTAGACCAGCTCTACACCCTCAACAGGGTCCTGGAGGGTGCGTGGGAGTTTGCCCAACCAGTTTACATGTGCTTTGTAGACTTGGAAAAGGCATTCGACCGCGTCCCTCGGGGGGTTCTGTGGCGGGTACTCCGGGAGTATGGGGTACCAGGCCCTTTGATATGGGCTGTTAGGTCCCTGTACGACCGGTGTCAGAGCTTGGTCCGCATCGCTGGCAGTAAGTCAGGCTCGTTTCCGGTGAGAGTTGGACTCCGCCAAGGTTGCCCTTTGTCACCGATTCTGTTTATAACTTTTATGGACAGAATTTCTAGGCGCAGCCAAGGTGTTGAGAGGATCCGTTTTGGTGGCCTTAGAATCGCTTCTCTGTTTTTTGCAGATGATGTGGTCCTATTGGCTTCATCAGCTCGTGATCTACAGCTTTCGCTGGAGCGGTTTGCAGCTGAATGTGATGCGGCCGGGATGAGGATCAGTTCCTCCAAATCCGAGGCCATGGTCTTGAGCCGGAAAAGGGTAGCGTGCCCTCTCCGGGTCGGGGAGGAGGTCCTTACCCAAGTGGAGGAGTTTAAGTATCTCGGGATCTTGTTCACGAATGAGGGAAAACTGGAGCGTGAGATCGATAGGCGGATAGGTGCAGCGTCCGCAGTGAAGCGGGCGCTGTACCGGTCTGTCGTGGTGAAGAGAGAGCTGAGTCAAAAGGCAAAGCTCTCAATTTACCGATCGATCTACGTTCCCACCCTCATCTATGGTCATGAGCTTTGGGTTATGACCGAAAGAACAAGATCTCGGATACAAGCGGCTGAAATGAGTTTTCTCCGCAGGGTGGCTGGACTCTCCCTTAGAGATAGGGTGAGAAGCTCAGTCATCCGGGAGGGACTCGGAGTAGAGCCGCTGCTTCTCCACATCGAGAGGAGCCAGTTGAGGTGGCTCGGGCATCTGGTTAGGATGCCTCCTGGACGCCTCCCTGGTGAGGTGTTCCGGGCATGTCCCACCGGGAGGAGACCCAGAGGAAGACCCAGGATACGCTGGAGGGACTATGTTTCTCGGCTGGCCTGGGAACGCCTTGGGATTCCCCCAGAGGAGCTGCTCCAAGTGGCTGGGGAGAGGGAAGTCTGGGCCTCCCTACTTAGGCTGCTACCCCCGCGACCCGACCCCGGATAAGCGGAAGAAAATGGATGGATGGATGGATGGTATAGGGCTCATAATAACACATTACCTTTAAATATCCAAATAAATTTTATAAAAAGACAAAGTGATTACAATCTCAAAGGGACAGAGATATTCATCAAACCACAATTCAGAACCAGCTTAAAGGGACGGTCTACCTCAATTCAGGGAGTTCGATTGTGGAATGCTCTGGAGAGTGATGTTAAAAATGCAAAATCAATGTATACATTTAAGAAAAAGGTCAAAAAGGACTTGCTCAAAAACTATATATGATGTAACTTAGTGTGTTTGTGTATTACACTTATGTTGACTGATGATGTAGCTTAGTGTGTTTGTGTATTACAGTTAGAAAAATTAAGTAGAGTTATTCATTTTGTGATGTAGTTTGTGTATTACAGTTAGAAAAATTAAGTAGAATTATTCATTTTGTGATGTAGTTTGTGTATTACAGTTAGAAAAATTAAATAGAATTATTCATTTTTGTGATGTAGTTTGTGTATTACAGTTAGAAAAATTAAGTTGAATTATTCATTTTCTGATGTAGTTTGTGTATTACAGTTAGAATGATGTAGTTTGTGTATTACAGTTAGAAAAATTAAGTAGAATTATTCATTTTGTGATGTAGTTTGTGTATTACAGTTAGAAAAATTAAGTAGAATTATTCATTTTGTGATGTAGTTTGTGTATTACAGTTAGAAAAATTAAGTAGAATTATTCATTTTGTGATGTAGTTTGTGTATTACAGTTAGAAAAATTAAGTAGAATTATTCATTTTCTGATGTAGTTTGTGTATTACAGTTAGAATGATGTAGTTTGTGTATTACAGTTAGAAAAATTAAGTAGAATTATTCATTTTGTGATGTAGTTTGTGTATTACAGCTAGATAAATTAAGTAGAATTATTCATTTTGTGATGTAGTTTGTGTATTACAGTTAGTAAAATTAAGTAGAATTATTCATTTTGTGATGTAGTTTGAAGGTTATCATTGGTTGAACAAACTGTGAAATAAGGGGCAGATATAATAAGATTTCATCTTCTTTCTGCTCCCTTCATTTTATCCTACTTGTATTCTTGTATCTGATGAAACTGTCTTGTATTGTTCTTTTAAAATGAATGAATAAACATCAAATCCAATCAAATCAAAGGTTACCAGATTTCTGAGTGGAGTTTGCATGTTCTTTCCATGCATATGTGCATTTTCTCTGGGTGCTCCGGTTTCCTCCCACCGACCAAAAACATGCATGTTAGGCTGATTGGTGAGTCTAAATTGTCCCTAGGTGTGAGTGGGAGAGTGACTGGTTGTTTGTCTCATTCGTCTCTGTAATAATATAGGCGGGGTGATCAGTTTTACTGATTTACCTATATACTTACCGGTATATGTAAATTTGAGCAGGGTTTAGACTGACACAAAAATACATAAATAATTCACGGGTTCTCACTTTTTCAGATTATATTATAATTCTGTGACTCGGTGATGAGATGTAAAGACATGAAACATTAATTTATGTTGAAACAGCAGAGCTGAATAATTTAATTAACAAATCATTAATTTAAATCACACATTTACATGGATTGATCGATCGGAATTTCCTATAACTAACTGTAGACAGATTCAAATTTAGATACAACTGACAAGTAATAAGTTTGTGACGGTTTTACAAAAGTTTGTTTATTAAAAAGGGGTGCCAGTCAGGTATCCCTCCTGACAGTTAGGATTAATATTTTAAAGGTGTAATATGTAACTTTCTGTAGAGCACAGAACTTAGAATTATTTTCAACAGGCAAAGCATTCTGATCCCTCCCCCTCAGAGCCATATATGGCTCTGCCCCCCTTGCTCTGCTGAAATTCAAATTCAAGCTCTGTTTTTATTGGCTGATTCAAATTCAAGCTCTGTTTTTATTGGCTGGTTACAAACTCTGTTTTTATTGGCTGGTTAACGGCGGGTCACTCTGTGTTTTTAGTGTTTTTATAAATGCTGATAGAGAAGCAAGGGGACTATAGTTTTTTTCAGAGATTACTTTGTCTAACACCAGTCTGTCAGTAGATAGTGACAGAGTGAAGACATATGTTAAAAATATATTGTTAGAAAAGTTACAGACTGCACTACAAAGTTACATAGTGAAGGATAAATCACCATTATATACGTGATTATGATTAAACCTATATTCTCATTCACAACTGTGTTTCATGTAATCACAAAGGTTTTATACAATCATGTTTAGATGCTTAATACACTGTGCACATTATAATCTTACCGGTGTGCAGGAAACAGACCTGCAGCTTTGAGCAGCTCACGGAGACCAACACATTCCAGAGGGGGATGGCAAACAGACACAGAAGTTGGCTGATCTAAAGAACAGGCACATCTGTATTATAACATACACATCAGAAATACACTTAGTTTATGCAACACACTTAGTTCATGACACAGAATGTTCACAGGAGAAACATAAATGTAAACATAGCAAAGGAAACTAGTTTGAATCTAACTCCTCTGAAACAAAGAGGCACACACAAAATCTAATGCAGGTCACAAGAGACCTTGGCCCGGCTATAAATCTCAGTTGCTTTGGCAACCATCGTTAGTTCGGCTGACCAATGAGACAACAGCAAAAGCCCAAAACATTTTATGATATCTCACACCAAGAAGGGTGAGCTGGCATTCCTTGAGAAGACTTCGAGCGACAGGTCTGTTTCAACGAATCCTCTGATCGTGTGCACATTGATCTAATGATGTCTGCTTATTCTGTTAACCTGTATCTTTTTCAATAAATCATATTTGCTTCAAGAGACGCCTGGCTCATTTGAACATCCAAACTGAATTCCTTCAGTTCTGGTGACCAGCCGACGTGATGAACCAGGTGGCCTGTTGAAATAGACGAGCAGAACCTCGTGGACTCTGAGTGCAGTGGGCCCAAAACAACAGAAAGGTAAGTTGATACCGTGAATTATTCAAAACAACAATTTGGCCTAATATCCAAATTTACTGCACTAAAGTACACGAGAGTCTCTCGAGATAAAGGACTCTTGTTAAGTTAAAATAAATAATTTGGTTGGTTAAAAGTGGTTCACAGATACGTTTTCAGTTTAAGCAGACAAGGGGTCGGTTCTGTTCGGTTCGGGACCAGTGGGCTACGGCCCCTCCCCGCCCGAGAGCGGCCGAGGAGAGCGTGTGGGGCACGCACACGTCTGATTAAAGTAATCACGGGGCGATTGAACGTTGAGGTTCTAATTACTTACTTTTGAGGGGTAAACGTTTTCTGTTCAGGCCGTGAGTAGCCGTTTGTGGCCGCTTGTTTCACGGGGGGCTGATCCGTTCGCCGCGTGAGTAGCGGGAGTCACAAAGACTTGTTTCACTGTCTTGTTTAGAAAAACGTTTCCGGTGCGATCGATCCTTTGAGTAGCTGGTAAGCCTTCCAATTTGTTTTGCGCGCATTCGTGTAGGTCTCCAGGGTGGGCCTGGTCTGGATGTTCGTGAGTAATTGGACCGCCACAGCTTGTTTTGGAGGTCGTACGTAACCGATGCCTGGCGTTGTGGAGGGGTCGCCGGAAGTCACGCGTGAGGTGAAAACTACATCTCCCAGAGCGCCTTGCGCTAGACTTGCAAACTAGCGCAGTGGAATCGCACTGGGGGAGGTGACCGCAGAGGTCTGTAGAGAAAAAAAAAAGAGAAAACAACCCCAGAGAGGGTGCATGATCTGGTCTTGTGTTTAATTCGTTTTAAAATACTTTGCGTCACATTTTCTTTAAGTTTTTAATGTGAATCGTCATTTTAGGGAAAAGAGATCTCAATTAGTTTCAAATTAGGAATTTTTAATTGTTTGGTAAATGTTTGTGTGGACTCAGATGTGTGTGATGAAGGCGTTCTTCATGTGACTGGTGTGTGGTGCTGCCATGAGCGTCCGACAGAGGGAGCTGTTGTTTAACCCAGAAATAAAAGCCTGAACACAAAGGGAGCTCCTCAGACTCTTTTCAGACTTTTTTACTGTGTTACACAAAAGAACTCAGTGGATGGGAGAAACAATTGTGGAAATAAAGCTTTTTGAGTGAATGTTGTGACAAGGCGATCATGGCGCACATAAAGGAGAAACAGACCTGTCAAAAAGAATCTGTACATGAACATATGATCAGGGTTCAGGCGGTGATAGCCATAATTCATGCAGCAGACCCTGGTAAGTGCATACAATTAGATGTGTTAATCATACAAATTGTGAGAGCAGCAGAAAATTCAGAAAAATCAACAGAAAACCTAACACAATTAGTTTGGACAAAAGTGAAAGAACAGCAAAAATTGCTTGATGACATACAAACCAAACAAACAATTTGTACATCATTTTGGGAGCGTAGTAAGCTTAATAAAAGTCACCAACAACAAAAGCAATTAGTGGAGGTGTACAAGCAGTTAGCTTTGTTATCTCAGAGTGTACAGAAGGTTGGAGAAACAGATAGTGGTGCAGAAATAGAAGAAAAAACGACACCGCCTCCCTATGCTGTCAAGGCTACCGCTCCTCCTGCTCCATCAGCGGGACAGTATCCTCTGTTTCCAAGAAGGAGAGGTCAGAGGAGGTTTGAAGAAGATGACACCGAGGATGAGGAGCAGGTTCGTGTTGGTACCGCGATGGAAGATCGGATGAGGGGTCAGAGAGCACAACATTTCCGTAGTGAAGTTGAGCGGGAATTCAGTTATGCTGATGAGAGAAGAGATAGGGAATGGCCAGGTTCAATGGCCCTCATGCACGAAAATGTTCGTATTTTTATCCTAAATTTCTCCTACTTTTGTTCGTACGAAGCGTTCGTACGAACATGCCACGTCAGATTCAACAAAGTCTTCTATCATGAGGAAACGTGTGTAAATGCAGTGCGTAAATTTAATGAATCCCACCTGTCCTAAACAGCTGCGCGTGCACGCGTGAAGGTTATTTACATAATTCCCACCCCTCAAAACACCATATAAGGCCACGCTTCCTGCCTTCTGACAGCAGGAAGTGTCCATTCATTCAAACTCATGAAGTAAAAGGAGGAACTTCACGCGTTCGGAGATCTGCTCTCAGTGGCGCTGTGGCTACCCCCCATCCCCCCACCCCCCTGCAGGTGTCGGATGGTCAAATATTTTTAATGTTAGTGTAAACAACTGTGTAGTTTCACTTATTCAGAAGAGCCGTGGCGCACCGCTGCCCCCCCCCGCAAGTGTCGGATGGTCAAATATCTCTAATTTTAGTGTACTGTGTTACATTATAGTTTCACTTATTCAGAAGAGCGCACCGCTACCCCCCCACCCCCCGCAAGTGTCGGATGTGTATTTGAACAGAAGCATTTTAAGATGTCTCTAAACTACAGTTAACTTCATATTAATATTGTAGTGCATATGTTGTGTGTCCCGTGGGTCGTACAGTATCAGAAATCAAGAATAAATGGTCTGATCTGAAAATGGCTTCAAACAAACGTCTCGCCGCAGCACGGACAGGAGGAGATCAGTCTGCGAGATGGATGGACAATACTGTAAATGCCACGCTGCAAGACGCGTGCCAACATGTTTTGCAGCACAAATGATGCGCGCACCTCCTGGTCAGCGCGCAACCACCACATTCTGCAGGT
>JBBPBX010015553.1:14662-39538 GCA_038048925.1 Garcialebias charrua | reverse complement strand
CATTAAACATTCCTTAATAAATCATAACCAGACAGTTTTCAACGTTAACTCCAGGCTTTTCTTGGCTCCTGCACACACACACACACACACACACACACACGCACGCACGCACGCACGCACGCACGCACGCACGCACGCACACACACACACACACATACACAGCTAAATCAGGCTTTTGGTAATATCATATGAATGTTAGACTGGCCCTTGCCTTCGTACGCAACTCAGCTCAATTCTCATTTCCCTTCACTGCTCCGTCTGGGACTTCTCCCATTGAGAAGGAGTGGGCAGATTTTTGGCCGGACCAATCAGAGAACAGAAGGCGGAGTTTTGAATGACGTCGGTTTCATGCGCAGTTTGCCCTGCTTAAAATGGCTGCCACAGAAGCGAGCCGGCACCAAGGAATTTACAAGAAAACACAGTAAAAACTATTATGGAGGCGGGTTCACGCCCCGGCCCCGGCCACTACACACCTTGGGGTGTCTATGAGTGCACATCTAATTCTCCAGCTCCCCGAGCGCAACTACGCTGCTCGCTGCACCACCTGGTGGTGGTTGGGTTAAATGCAGAAGACCAATTTTGTCTGTCAAGTATGGGAAACATACACAGATGACAAATGTGACAAATTATTATTATTATTATTATTATTTATTTGCTGAGAAAAATACATTTCTTAGCTGACGTTATAGCACAAGGGTTCCTGAGCTGAACAGTTCCTAAATCAATTCACGAAATGGTCAAATCTGCTGGATTTAAATTGTTTCGGTTTGACTTTTTCCAAACAGCCTCGGGGGCGCTATGAAAATAAATGATAAAAAATCGAATTTTATCTCAAATGTTTCATCCAGGCCAACAGTCAGTAAATTAAAGACATATAATTACACACTGGTAGCAGAAAAAATATCCACCGAGTGGTTTCTGAGCTGTTTATCTGAACAGTTAGCCTGGCCCTCGCCAGGCTAACTGGACTGGACAGGCTAACGTGACGTATGTTGCAGCTCCGCGCAACATACGTCACGGCCAAACGTTAACGATTGGGTAACCTCAGCAGAGGCCACGCCTCCAGCAAGAATCGGTTCTCTATAGTAGAAAGTCCAGACCCTAGTACGAAGCAAAGTGAAGGACAAGGGTCTGGTTTTAACCAGGCTATATGAATGTGGGTCACCTAAAGCCTCCCTCACCCTTCACATGGTCCCAACAGAAGTGATGCCACTTAAAGCTAGTTTGTCACAATGCAAATAAAGTCTGGCAAGGACGCACACAAATACTCAATCTATTTCAGCTCAGCTATGACACACAAATGTCAGCTCTCTGAAGTATGAGTCATAGATCCTGATTCAGTGGCTAGAAGTGGGACACTATGTTTCAGGTGGCGTCCAATCAGATTGAAGCCTGAACAAGCAGAAACTACAAGACAGAAAACCCAACCTGCTGCAGGAGAACAATGTGGTTTGAAGTTGAAACCTCAGGGCATATCTACCCACCTGCAGCGGTGCAAAAAGCTAAATGAGTTCTAAGTAAGGAAAGCAGGGCACACATATGCACATTTTGGTATATTTGAACGTGACCTTAGTTCAGGAGGCAGAATGTAAAACATCATGTGACTGCTCCCTTTAGACCAGTAAAAGCAGAGCTCCTCATACTTGTCATTGCTAATCCTCTATAAGCTGGCCATCACAGTCTCTGCCAAGCGACCCACGATGTGTGTTTGTGCAAGTGTGTACCTTTCTTGCCACTTTGCGGGCTTCCCAGTAAGGTTTGGAGTCATCCACAGCTCGACCTAACTTCTTCATCAGTTCCTCCAGCTTCACCGTAGCTTCCACCAGCACGTCACGAAACCTCTGACGATAGTCCTGCGCACAAAATGAACATGTAAACCTGTCAGGCCTATTGTGTAAACGGAGCTGGTTCCTGTCCAATAGTTAGCTTAGAGCAGCATGTGTGGATGGAAAAGCGAAGCTGCATGTCTTCTCATGGGGAATTTCTTAATCATAAGCCTCCTGTTGGGCCAGAGACGACTTCAAGGCTTTGAAGGATCTAGCTTTCAAACCATCTCCTCTAACTCAAGTCTTCACTCATCCATTCCCAAACACAAGACCTCAATAAAAAAAATTATATAGTACCTAAATCATCTATTAAAAAAATTAAAAATATATTGTTCTAATTTGGTACAAAATGCTAAGTGTTTGAGATGAAAGTATGAAGACAGTTAACATGTCAGTCCCTCAGCATCACTAAAGTTTGTATTTTTTCATTCATTCATTCAACCTTTATTTATACAGGTTGTCACAGGTTTACAATTGTAGGCAACTACGGTAGTTGGAGACGTACAATTCAGAGAAAATGTGATTTTTTTCATGTGAAATCTCACAGAGTTGGTCATTACCGTAAGCACATTTGCGCACATACACCACTGAAAATAATTTGCAGTGTTCATGTGACACTTCTGCTAATGACAGAAAGAAATTAAGATCACTTGCAAATGTTTTACGACATACTAAACTCTCAAACACCATTTGTAAATTGTCACCAACAATTGAGGTACTAGTTTTAACCCTCCTGACCCTGAAACCTTGGAGGTCATTTTGACCCAAGGGCAGCAGAAGGGTAAAACCAACTCCTGTCTCAAAGAGTGGCTCACACAAATGCTATTTATGAACCATCACTGTCAAACTGTTGCTAAGAAATTAGAATATGGAATGGTTGTAGTTTTCAAAATGAGTGTTTTTCTGGACAGAGAATGACGTAAACCTAAATGTTTTTGGTGTCAGATATTCAAGTGGGCAGGAGTTACACTGTGGAGTAAAGAAGAACAGAAGAAGATTATTTGTTCTTGTCAGATGCAGCGCAGTGACGGATCCTGGAGAGTGGAGGGACCAAATGCAATGACTGAGCCAGAAGTGGCCACTGGTCACCATAGATTAATCCTCTGCCGCCCCGATCATTTGAGGACATTATACTTAAGCATTAAAAAAATTAGAAAACAGTTTCCAAAAAAGTCTTGTCTATAAAGTACACACACACACACACACACACACACACACACATATGTATATACACAAACCGGATTCCCAAAAAGTTGGGACACTGAACAAATTGTGAATAAAAACTGAATGCAATGATGTGGAGGTGCCAACATCTAATATTTTATTCAGAATAGAACACAAATCACAGATCAAAAGTTTAAACTGAGAGAATGTTTCATTTTAAGGGAAAAATATGTTGTTTCAAAATTTCATGGCGTCAACAAATCCCAAAAAAGTTGGGACAAGTCCATTTTTACCACTGTGTGACATCCCCCCTTCTTCTTCCAACACTCAACAGACGTCTGGGGACAGAGGAGACCAGTTTCTCAAGTTTAGAAATAGGAATGCTCTACATTCATGTCTAATACAGGCCTCTAACTGTTCAATCGTCTTGGGCCTTCTTTGTTGCACCTTCCTCTTTATGATGCACCAAATGTTCTCTATAGGTGAAAGATCTGGACTGCAGGCTGGACATTTCAGTACCGGATCCTTCTCCTACGTAGCCATGATGTTGTGATTGCTGCAGAATGTGGTCTGGCATTATCTTGTTGAAAAATGCAGGGTCTTCCCTGAAAGAGATGACGTCTAGATGGAGCATATGTTGTTCTAGAACCTGAACATAGTTCTCTGCATTAATGGTGCCTTTCCAGACATGCAAGCTGCCCATGCCACAAGCGCTCATGCAACCCCATACCATCAGTGATGCAGGCTTCTGAACGGAGCGTTGATAACAACTTGGGCTATCCTTGTCCTCTCTGGTCCGGATGACATGGCGTCCCAGTGTTCCATAAAGAACTTCAAATCGTGACTCATCTGACCACAGAACAGTCTTCCATTTTGCCACACTCCATTTTAAATGACCCCTGGCCCAGTGCAAACGTCTGAGCTTGTGGAGCTTGCTTAGAAATGGCTTCCTCTTTGCACTGTAGAGTTTCAGCTGGCAACGGCGGATGGCACGGTGGATTGTGTTCACTGACAATGCTTTCTGGAAGTATTCCTGAGCCCATTCTGTTATTTCCTTGACAGTGGCATTCCTGTTTGAGGTGCAGTGACGTTTAAGGGCCCGGAGATCACGAGCATCCAGTAGAGTTTTACGGCCTTGACCCTTACGCACAGCGATTGTTCCAGATTCTCTGAATCTTTTGATGATGTTATGCACGGTTGATGATGATAACTTAAAAGTCTTTGCTATTTTACGCTGGGTAACACCATTCTGGTATTGCTGCACTATCTTTCTGCGCAACAATGGTGGAATTGGTGATCCTCTTACCATCTTGGCTTCTGAGAGACACTGACACTCTGAGAAGCTCTTTTTATACCCAATCATGTTGTCAATTGACCTAATTAGTGTTCATTGGTCTTCCAGCTGTTTGTTATACGCTCAATTTCCTTTTTCCAGCCTCTTATTGCTACTTGTCCCAAATTTTGGGGGATTTGTTGACACTGCGAAATTTTGAATCAACATATTTTTCCTTTACAATGTTACATTTACTCAGATTAAACTTTTGATCCGTCATCTATATTCTATTCTGAATAAAATATTGACATTTGCCATCTCCACATCATTGCATTCAGTTTTTATTCACAGTTTGTTTAGTGTCCCAACTTTTTTGGAATCCGGTTTGTACGTTATTAAAATTATGTAGGTTCAAGAGTTTAGAACATTGCAATAGAGTGTGGGAAGGGTTTTAAAGCCTTAAAATATATTTAAATACTAAAATAAATATAGCGTTCCTACTTCACGGTTTTTCACCCATCGCGGGGGTGTGTGGAACGTAACTCCTGCAATAACTGAGGGACTACTTTATTCACACCACAGAGAACACGTAAGACATTGAAGCTGCAGCTCGCTGGGGTTCAGGATGAATCAAACGCTCACAGATGAAGAGGTTCCCAGCAGAGCCACGTGATCCACTTGGAGTGTCCCGTCAACGTCTTCCCAATCTGAGTGCCTGTCGCTGGATCCCACAGAAAGATCTAAAAACACACAGACAATAAAAATAAATGTGGAATTCACCTTTAAGATCCACAGAGGTGTTTGAAACCCACCTGGCTGTTCTTACACCCTGAAGCCAGTTTCTTCCCGTCAGGCGACCAAGCGATAGTCAGCACCCAGTGTGTGTGTCCTTTAACAGAGCGGAGTGCAGCACAACAATTAGGCCTGTCACAATAACAAATTTTGCTGGGCAATTAACTGTCTCAGAAATTATTGTGATAAACGATAATATTGGTTGAAATTTGACAATTATTAATTATTGTCAAATTGAAGAAGAAATTTGGTTAATTTGTTTTGCGTGTAGTACCCTGTTTGAACACTGGATGGCAGTATAAGACTGTTTAAACTGAAGGATGGATGGTGAGGGAGCGAGCAGCATGTCTTTAACAAAAAAAATGGGAGGGAGGCCCCTTGTTTTAAAACTGTGTTTTAGTTTTAGAGTTGGTGTAAATTTTCATACTCTTGTACCACTATGCAAAAACTCAGGACAGTGTTACGGCTTTACTATTTTATGCTTATGTCTATTATTATATGTTTCAGTGTTTCAATGTTTAAATAGTTACTGTTGCACCGAGGGACTGAGAGAAACGCAATTTCAATTCTGTGTATGTCCTGTACATATTGCAGTTCTGACAATAAAGTTGACTTTGACTTTGACCTTGACATGACATGGCTGTCTCTCTTTCCTTCATTCAGTTCTCAAAATGGCGGACGCTCAGTATGGTTTGAGCTCTTTAGCATAGAATTTTTCACACAAAGCTTTCACACAAAGCTTTCACACAAAGCTTTTTGAGAGAAAAGCAATTTCGGTCCTGTGTATGTCCTGTACAGTACATATTGCAGATCTGACAATAAAGTTGACTTTGACTTAATGAAAATCAGTAAACCAGCTTCTTTCTGCAGAGAAAAACAACTTTTTACAGGAAGGCACGGGTTTTAACCGTGAATTTTGGAGCTTCAACAAGACGGAGGGTTTTTCCCCGAGGTCGGCCTGTTAGCTTAGCTTGTAGCTTAGCTTCTCAGCTTAGCTGCTTTTAACGATCCAAAAACACGATTTTGGAGGATTAAAATGGATTTTAAAGTGAAAGGGCGGGTCAGTAGAGCACCAGAGTTTTTGTCATCCCAGTGTCTTCAGTAGAAGAGAGACACGAAGAAACGATGAAGCCGATAAATGAAAATGAGGTTGATAATTGATTTATTGTTTATCGTGACAGGCCTAACAACAATGTCTTGAACATCAATCATTTTGATGTTTAATCAGCAACAGACCTCGATGACTTTATACCTCTGGCAGTGTGGAGGGGTGTCTCGGTTGTCAAGTCCCAAAATCGCACGGTGGTGTCACCGGAACCGCTGGCCAGATATCTAAAAGAGACAAATGAGCATAAACGTGATCTCCCCAGAAGTATCACTACAGCATCTCACTGAGTGTTTTTAAAATCATCTGGACGGATGACATGAGCCAAACAAAAGCTGGCAGCTGTTCAGTGTTGGAGGCACTCACTTGCCAGTGGGGCTGAAGGCGGTGGAGATGACCGCCTCGGTGTGTCCCTGCAGGGTGCTGGTACAGCGGGTCACGGCCCGGACCTTGAACACAGCCTCAGGTTGGTACACCACGGGCAGAACTTGTTCTGTCTCGATTCCAAGAGCCTTAACACAAGATCGCAGGGTGGACACCACCTCTGCCTCTCCACGCACAAAAAACGCCAGCGGCACCGGCTCTTCCTACGGGGGATGACAGCAGAACCTGTGATGTCACCTGAACAACGCAACCTACATTTGGACCTCAGCTTCATTTAACGTGGAAGAATAGATCTGACATTAGGTTACAGGAACACAGTTAAATTAAATGACTGCTTTTATACGTTAACGTATTTTTCGGAGTATAGGTCGCACCAGAGTATAGGTCGCACCATCCAATTATTGCCAAAGAATTGGAAAAATCCATATATAGGTTGTACCCTCGTCAAAATGTGGACCGTGTTTAGCTCTGCTGCAAATGTCTCTTCCACAGGAGCGCACAGCAAGGCTTTAAAGAAGATTAACACTTAAAAACAATTAATTTTTTTTTTAAAAAATTATAGCAAATATGTGTCTGAGCTGAACTTTTCTTTAATAAATGAATAATTTTAGCAGGATAAACACCTAAAAAAAATTGTTAGCTGACATTATTGTAAGAGTGTGTCTCAGTTTAATTTTCGTTAATAAATTATTACAAATCAGCTTATTTTATAAAAAGCCATATATATAGGTTGCACATGAGTATATGTCGCAGGCCATGAAAAAATTATTAAAAAGATGCGACCTATACTCCAAAAAATACGGTACACAAAAAAGCAGAAATGTTTTGAATTATTACATTTTCTTCAGTGCTGTAAATTCACTGGTTTTGTGTAATCCATGACTAATGAGTACGGTACCAAATAGTGAGGCAGTCAAAACTAAAAATCATCAGGATGCAAAATTATATGATTTGAGACTCTGACAACTCATAAAAATGTGTTTCAGAACAACATCCCTGACATTAGGTGAAAAACAGATCAGGTATAAACAAGACGCTGAAGCCCAGTTCGACCACAGCTCACACACGGTCCGTGCATTTTCTTTTATCTAAGATTAAAAAACAGATTCAGCACAAACACAAAGGATCTCTCACACTGCCGGTGTGAGCTGGGCTCAGTTGTGTTATCGTGTGCACAAAGCTGGACTGACTGTAAAATGACACAAAAGAGCATTCTTACATTAAAAACATACAGACAGTTGAACACACAGGACGAGTTACCTTCTGCAGCAACGCATTGCAGACAAGTTGTAGTTTGTCTTGAGTGATGTCTAAAGGCACGTCAAAAGGTGAACCCAGAACATCCCCATTCTCATCCTGAAACTGGATCAACAGCCGCTCCACGTCCTCACTCGCCATCCTTCTGCTCACTTCTGATCCAAAGCTGACAAGATAACACAATGTACTTTATTGAATGACACAGTAAAGAAGAAGAATGTAAAAGCAGCAGTTCTATCCTGGTACCGTTTAGCTGTTGGAGCGACACGAGCTTCTGGTCAGGGAGTGAGACACAGAAACTGAAAGACAACACAACCGTACAGATGTAGATAGGCAAAGCCATCATCCAGTTATTTTTAAATTTGTTGCTGATCCAATAAAACTGACAGTAAAAATTTAAATGCATGCCAGAATTCAGCAGGATTCATTTGAGTATGAAGCTTTAAATTTCCATGTTTAAAACATGGATACTCCTGTGTTTAAAAAAAGGGTAGACATTTAGTCTGCATCAAACAAAACCAAGTTGATGGTAATCCGTTTTAATCTGTGAACTTCAGAAACAAAATCAGCTGACAGCCTGAAAACACAGAGAAGCCAACGTTTCATCTCCCCCCTTTTTTTAATAGTGCTGGCAAAGAAAGACGCAAATAATATGGTAACTTGTAGGACTTTAAAAAAAGATTTAAACACATTATTGAATTAAACGCATTACTGTGTACATGTATTTAATTGTGACTTTAAAAAAACTCAGACACGTAATAGGCTGAATACTTAAAGGCTCTGACTCACCATAATCATCCTGCTGAAAAATAAAGCGTTTGTCTGTATATAAATATTATGGGACAGCACCAGCTTATTTAAACTTAGAGATTTTCCCGTTTTAAAACAGACCCAACTAGCTAACCGGTACAGTTTTTAAACCGCAAAGTGTCAAAAACTAAGTACATCTAGAAAATCTAGAACAAAATGTTCACTTGATTAGAAATAAATGTCCCAAATAATAATAAACCCCCTCAGTGGCAGTTTGAGCCTGCAGGTAAACATCAACCACTAAGCTAACTCAACTAGCATGCAGCTAGCTAGCTTTTTAAACACCAAACCATTTTTAGCACCGACTGCAGAACAGGATAATGTTGCCTTGTTTACACACACTTGTTAGAATTGTTTACACCAACAGGCTGTCAATAACATATTTAAAGGTTACCTTTGGGTTAGCCGAGAATGTAAACGCCACACGTGCGGATCAGAGACCAGAGAGAGCCATTAAATGAAAAGATGTCCCAAGCAGCATCCAAAGCAGGCTACCATGATGTCGCCGAACTTGCGCAATGCATTGTGGGAAGTTTTACACACTTTGGATTGGCCCAAAGGAAACCTACACCTAATAGTGTTTCGGCAGTCTAAACACTTAATCGTTTAAAAAAAGTAAAGTAAAAAAAGTTAGAAATACTGTAATGAACTGATAATAATAATAATAATAATAATAATAATAATAATAATAATAACAACAGTAATAATAAATTGTTGTTATATATTTCTTTAATTAATTGAATAAAACCACATTTTGTTTTCAGTATTTAGTTTAGTTTAATGTTGTATTTATTCAAATGAACAGTTTAAAGACTATACTACATTTTGATGCTTGATTAAAAAAATCGATTCATTTAAATGCTATTATATATTTGTTGTATAATACAATTATTGTGTCATATTTAATTTAATGTGTTGGGGAAAAGCGTGTAAATCAATTACAAAGCCTATTTTTATTTTGCAGAAAATAATTGTAAGAATTATATCAAGAAAGTATTACTGTCACATCAAGTATATTATTTTATCAAATGAAATTGCTGAAGTTCTATGATTTGGTGGATTATAACATTTTGTCACTTATAGAGCTCAGAAAAATACACTACCGTCTAATATCCAAATGTATTTTGTGAAAAGATCAGGCTGCTACAATCTCAAAGGGAAAGATGTATTTGTAAAACCGCAGTTTAGAACTAGTTTAAAAGGAAGACCTACCTTAATTCAGGGAGTTAGATTATGGAATAACAAAGACAGATGTTAAGGAAATCAATCCTTGTATTTAAGAACCTGGTTAAAATCGAATTGTTAAACAAATGTACCCTGATGCATGCTCAATAATCCAGGTAGAAAAAAAAGTACCCTGATGCATGCTCAATAATCCAGGTAGAAAAATCTAAAAAAGCTAAGTCTGGTCCTCTGGACATTCAAAAAACAAAACAAAACAAAGCAAAAAAATTGTAGAAACGTTTCGTCTTTCATCCGAAAGACTTCCTCAGTCTGAGCTGCTGTATTCAGCTCAGTCTTATAAATAGCACCCTCTCACAGTGGATCAACCAGTTGGCTGATGACAGCCGAAACCAGCTGCTCACATGATCAAGGAGGACCATCAGCCTAACGATGGATCGTTAGCACCCTGATGGTTGTTTGCTATTCACAGAGGGCTGAGTGATACTAGCAATAACAGCATTGTAAGAGGGGGACAGTTGAACCCGGAGGCCTCCACCTCTGTTTAATGATGGACGGTTTCTTTTCACAAAGATGGCCTCCTTTACTCCTCTCTCAAACCATCGTTCCTCTCTATCAAGGATGTGAACATCTTCATCCCTGAAAGAGTGACCGCTGGCCTGGAGATGAGTGTAGACCGCAGAGTCCTGACCTGATGATGTTGATCTTCTGTGCTGGGCCATCCTTTTGGCCAGTGGCTGTTTAGTTTCCCCGATATAAGACTGATCACAGCCCTCCTGACACTGAACAGCATACACAATATTACTCTGTTTGTGCCGGGGGACTGGATCTTTGGGATGAACCAGTCTTTGCCGTAATGTATTTTGGGGTTTAAAAGCCACTGGGACGTTGTGTTTAGAAAATAAACGTCTCAATGTCTCTGAAACTCCCGCAACATACGGAATGACCACTGGTCTGGGTCTGGGTTCCTTCTTTTCACCTGATGGCTGGCTGGAGTCCTGTTTGGGTTTCTTCTCTGCTTTCAGGAAGGCCCAGTTAGGATATCCACATTTCTCTAGAGCCTGTTTTGTGTGTGATTTCTCCTTCTGTCTGGCTCCTGAGTTAGTGGGGACGCTGTCTGCTCTGTGGTACAGAGTCCTGATGACTCCTAACTTGTGCTCCAGAGGGTGATGGGAGTCAAACTGTAAATACTGGTCTGTGTGGGTGGGTTTGCGGTACACCTCAGTTTGCAAATTTCCTCTATCAGAAACTGAGACCTCATAGTAATGCTAAACCACCACCTTCCAACACCAGTAGAGATTAGAGGGATAATAATAATAATAATAATGGGATGCACTTACCACTCTTAGCAAGGACATAAACATCATAATTCTCCCAGCAGACAAAGGAAGGTGCACAGTGATTTTGAACCAGAAAGACTATCATGAGAAAGTTATGTCACTCCTTAGTGACTTAACCACTTATGAACCACTGAAAAGAGATCCAGGAAGTGGTTACAAGATAAAGTTGATAGATTGCCTGAAAATTTTGAAGCAGGACAAGGCTATGGACAGTATTCTGTACCACTTACTGTACCCAGGGGAGGCCACGCCAATCTGTATGGTTTATCCAAAATCCACAAACAAGGTATACCTTTAAGACCAATTGTTAGTATGATTAACTGTTACTTACTTGTTTCCAAATATCTGGCATCTGTACTCATCCCTTTAGTTGGCAGCTCAGAACACCACATACAGAACACCATGGACTTTGTGGATAAGGTGAGGGATGTCATCATGGAGACTGATGAAACAATGGTCTCTTTTGATGTCACATCACTCTTTACGTGCATTCCTGTTGATGAAGCAGTAGAGGTGGTCTGTTTAAGGTTAAAATCAGACACCACTCTGAACAGCAGGACCACACTTTCCACAGAGCAACTGTGTCAACTCTTGAAACTGTGCCTTCAGTCAACCTACTTAGCAATATTATAGGCAGAAACATGGGTGTGCTATAGGGTCTCCAGTTTCTCCTATTGTTGCCAACCTGTACATGGAGGAGGTAGAAAAGAGAGCCTTGACGTCCTTTTCAGGGAGACCACCAAGTCATTGGTTCAGGTATGTTGACGACACCTGGGTTAAAATTAAATCTCAGGAAGTCCAACATTTCACTGATCACATCAACTCTGTGGATAAATATATCAAGTTCACATGAGAAGATGTAAAAAATGGCAGGTTGGCTTTCTTGGACTGTGAGGTCTCAGTTTCTGATAGAGGAAATTTGCAAACTGAGGTGTACCGCAAACCCACACACACAGACCAGTATTTACAGTTTGACTCCCATCACCCTCTGGAGCACAAGTTAGGAGTCATCAGGACTCTGTACCACAGAGCAGACAGCGTCCCCACTAACTCAGCAGCCAGACAGAAGGAGAAATCACACACAAAACAGGCTCTAGAGAAATGTGGATATCCTAACTGGGCCTTCCTGAAAGCAGAGAAGAAACCCAAACAGGACTCCAGCCAGCCATCAGGTGAAAAGAAGGAACCCAGACCCAGACCAGTGGTCATTCCGTATGTTGCGGGAGTTTCAGAGACATTGAGACGTTTATTTTCTAAACACAACGTCCCAGTGGCTTTTAAACCCCAAAATACATTACGGCAAAGACTGGTTCATCCCAAAGATCCAGTCCCCCGGCACAAACAGAGTAATATTGTGTATGCTGTTCAGTGTCAGGAGGGCTGTGATCAGTCTTATATCGGGGAAACTAAACAGCCACTGGCCAAAAGGATGGCCCAGCACAGAAGATCAACATCATCAGGTCAGGACTCTGCGGTCTACACTCATCTCCAGGCCAGCGGTCACTCTTTCAGGGATGAAGATGTTCACATCCTTGATAGAGAGGAACAATGGTTTGAGAGAGGAGTAAAGGAGGCCATCTTTGTGAAAAGAAACCGTCCATCATTAAACAGAGGTGGAGGCCTCCGGGTTCAACTGTCCCCCACTTACAATGCTGTTATTGCTAGTATCACTCAGCCCTCTGTGAATAGCAAACAACCATCAGGGTGTTAACGATCCATCGTCAGGCTGATGGTCCTCCTTGATCATGTGAGCAGCTGGTTTCGGCTGTCATCAGCCAACTGGTTGATCCACTGTGAGAGGGTGCTATTTATAAGACTGAGCTGATACAGCTTCTCAGACTGAGGAAGTCTTTCGGACGAAAGTCGAAACGTTTCTACAATTTTTTTGCTTTGTTTTGGCTTTGTTTTTTGAATGTCCAGAGGACCAGACTTAGCTTTTTTAGATATATGAATGTATTTTAATGAGTAATAATAATTGAAAATTGTGTGAGTGATTCACTTGTTTTGTTATTTACAGAACTTTTTTGTTTGAATTGTTATTAGATAAACAAGGAGCAGATTTAATAAGATTTTTTCTTCATCTGCTACCTTTCATTTTATATATATTTTTTCTAATTACATACAGTATATGTTAATTGTTATGTATCTCATTATTATAAAACGAATAAAATTGATATATTTTTATTAAATTAAAAATAATATCATTAAAACAATCATTATTCTGTGACGGAGCTTCAGATAACACTCTGATTAATATTGACAGTTTTTGTTAAAATGCTGATTAAAAATAAAAGGAAACATCTTGTTGTTGTAAGTTTTATTGTCTTTGTAATTTCTAAGCAGTATGCACCCAAACAATCAATGTTTGTTTTAAAATGTAATTCACATTGCATAGGGTTGTAAAACACAAAGTTTTAAGATGAGTTCACATTTTTTTGTTAAAGCGTTGTATTATTTATTTAAAGACAATACCACCCAAGTATGAGTCAGGATAGATTAATAAATGAACATATTATAAAATGTCCTTTAATGTTGATTCTGTTGATGGGCATGAGAAAGATTGGTCTTATGTTGTTATCCTTCTTGTCTTGGTCCAGTTGGTGCTGATATTCTTCATGAAGACCACACGTGAAAACAAATCAATGCAAATAATAATAATTATTTTATACTTTGACACGAACAGACCGACAGAATGGAAATACGTTAATAAATTCTGCCTGACAATACTTCTCTGGTGGCTAATGCTTTTCTTTCTACACCTTTCCTATATTTATTTATCTATCACTTTTACAGGATAAAAATAATTTTCTTAATATTGATCAGAGATTCAACAAAAGCAGATTGTTGTTTCCAGTAAAATGGAGTGAAGGTGAGGATCGCAGAGAAGTCCGAATCAGTTTTTATTTGTTGATCCCGTTGACGTCCTCAGGATTCAGACCCTCAGCACGTTTCGACTCCAGAATCTGGAAAGTCAAAACAAAAGTAAAGAAACATCAGGTGGTAAGAAGCTGCACGCAGTCAGGTGGTCCTTACCTGAAAGTTCTCACTGAGTCCGACAATGCTGTTCATGTTGGTACTGAAGTAACCCAGAACATGTTCTCCTCCCAGCAGAGGGACCTTATCCTTGTCCACAGATCTCTGCAGGTGAAGACACTTTTTAATGAGCATATTCACAGAGCACATTGAAAAACGTCACCTGTTTTACCTGGATGACTTCATGAACCTCCGGCAGCTCCTCCTCTCTGACCCAAACAAAGGTTTCGTAGTCAGACGGGCTCTTAAACCCAACCTGCAGGAGAGAAAACATCAGCTCCAACCTGTCTGGTTCAGAGTTGTTGAAGAAGGGTTAGTCGTTATCTGTCGGAGCACCTTGTACAGACCGATCCAGTCCCACGTGGACGACATGAAGTCCTCTTGGACGGTGTAAGTCAGAAGTGCGTCCTGCTCAGCGCTCCATACACCCTCAGGAGACACGTGCACCAGTGGTGAAGTGAAGCTTTTCCTCAGCTGCAGGGATGACAAGAGGAAAAGGAGTGGACGGTAAAACGGAGGTCAGGTTCGACAGGCAGAGCATCCTGGTCCAGAGCTTCAGTCCTCACCTCCAGAGTGAAGTTTGCAACAACCGGCTTGTGATCGCTGACTCTGTAGCTCATGTCACTGGAGTACGAGTTCTGGGTGACCTGGACTGGATATTCATCCTGTGTCTGTTGTGTGGAGGTTGATGCCTTATCATCATCATCCTCCTCGTCCTCCTCCTTCTCTGACAGCAGAGGTTTGATCCTCCAGAGGATCCGATCTGTCCAGGCTGGTTTTCTCTTCTTGCCACTGAGCCATGGTTGAAACGAGAGCAAATAACAGGATTTCATCATCACGGTTAAAATGTTTGTTTTTACGTTGCTTACCCGAAACATTGTTTACATGGATGCAGGTAAAGCTTCAAAATGATCCATTAAACAACTCTCCCACACCGACACCTTCAGAGACAGTTCATGTCTCATGAGGCTGCAGATCACATCTGCTGGCTTTACTCAACCCGTCCTTCGAAGCAATAATTCAGATATTTGAGGTGGGATTATTTGGAAAGGCTATGCACGGTTAACATCTTACCTGTTGTAGTTGTTTGAAGAGTCTCAGTTTAGTTAAAAAAAAAAAAGTTTATTTCTGACCTCTCCCACAAGCTGCCTGCTCATCAAACCCGAGTTGAACTCTGCTTCTCAACATGAGTTCATTCAAAGAGTTATCTAACAACATGGTAAAATTATTATTTTGTATATCCTTTCACAAAACTCCATTTCAAAGCGTCTGAACTGTTACTTTTAAGTATTCAGACTACAGAAAAGCATAAACAAGCAGCTGAGAAAGTGGTGCACTTGTAATGCATTCTGACCTGAATACGTTTGTTATATAAATCCATTAGTTTTTTTAATATCTGAATAATTCTGTGCTTACAACACAAACGTGTCTTTAAATAACCCTCAGTGTGTATATTTCTTTAAAACAGGTCCTTCTCTCAGCTGTCTCTGCACAAGACCTCGATAAGAAAAAGAGCATCTCCGGTGCAGGTTAGAGACAACACACATGATGCTAAACTAAAATATAAACCAGGGATTCTACTGTGGCTGCTTTAAGCTGCTTTTAAATGCGGCTAAAGCTACTTTGATGCATCAAGTGGCAACAGACTAAAGGTGCAGTGACCAAGAACGAGGAAAATGTGGGGCATGCAGTAAAAATGTGGAAGATCTTACTGAAAACCAAACCATGTCTTTGGAGAGCTGTGCAAAAGTCCACAAAGAAAACAGGATAATTACACACTTGTCTTTGTGTTACAGATGTGTTTGCACAGATGTGTTACCTTGTATCATAGGCATCAGATTTATGGTCAAACTTATATGAGGGTTTAAAATTTAGAGGCCCCTCCTCAAATTCCTGCAGGAAGGGTTCATTCTTCTTCATCATGGTGAGCTGCAGGAACACAAAGCTCATTAGAATGAGGACACTGGTGCCGGAGTCTGCAGACGGTGCACAAAGTTCAACACAACACCTGGTCCCTGCTCCACAGCAAATGGAAGCGTCCACTGTTGATGGAGGAGCGGACAAAGTGCAAGCCGTGGTCGTTGATGCGGAAGTTTAAATCGCCAAACCAGAACACCACCCTGAGAGAGAGAGAGAGAGAGCTGGGGCAGGACACACTCATGTGCACATCAGCTTTGAATAGTGCTTATCAAAACGTTCAGCTCTTTCAGGACAAGCCTGCTGTTACTTTTGGTATTAGTGCAACTTTTGCTATTTTAAATAATTTTAAATATTTAGCCCTTTTCTGCCCTTTTTTCATAGAAAATGAATTGAGCTCATTTCACATCGTTCAAATCTTTAGATCTGTTTACAACCTTTTACTGCGGCTTTCACATTTTGTTCTGCTTCGGCTTCTCTCAGCTTTCTTGTGCAGATTTACACTTTTTTCTACTACTTTCAGCTACTTTCAGCTGTTTTTACAGCAGCTTGTGCTCCTTTCAAATTATTTCTGCTAATTTCAGATTGTTATGTTCTCTTCATCTTATTTCAGCAAGCTTCAGCATTTTATGCTACTATTTGGCTGCTTTTATGTTAATTTAGCTTTGGCAGTTAATTCCACATTTTTTGCACTTAGTTAAACCTTTTTCACCTAATTGAGAAAAATGTGCTCTTTCCATTTATTTCTAATGATTTAAGCTTCTTTCTACCTTTAAGCTACATTTCAGCTGTTTGTTGCTAATTTAATCTTTTTTTCAGATAGTTTCCACTTTTTTGTGCTCATTTTTGCTTGTTTCAGCCTAATTGGGCAAATATGTTTTTTTCTGCTTTCTTATGCTAATTTAAGCTGGTTCTACTTTGTAACAAACTGTAACTTATTCAAATAATGACTTTCCAAACTGCAGATTGTTTATATATGTTCATCTGTTTTGACTGTGTTGGTTGTAAATATATTGTTTAGATTTCATTGTATTTGTAGTTTTCCAAGTTTTTTTTTTTTGTACCTCACGGGATGCCATAGCTTATAAGGGCCAGCCTTATAAAAGCTGACAGCAATCAGTGCACTAATTAATGGATTAAAAACAACTGTCAGCAGTACTCAAATGTTTGGTGTGAAGGAAACAAAGATGAATTATGCTCTGCATTCCCCTGGTGAAAGCAGCGAGGTACGTTTTGTTTCCTTACTTCCTACTTCCTCAGACGGCTGAGACGAGCCGGTCTGAGAAGCTCAGTCCTCACCTCGTTCTACAGGTGTGCAGTGGAGAGCGTCCTGTGCTCCAGCATCAACGTGTGGCATGGAGGCTGCACAGTTGCAGAGAGGAAAGCTCTACAAAGAGTGGTGAAGGCTGCACAGAAGTCTGTGGGAGTCAGTCTCCCCACCATCACAGACATTTACACCTCCAGATGCAGAAAAAGAGCCACCTGCATCATGAAAGACCTCACTCACCCAGCACACTCACTCTTTGCACCACTCCCCTCGGGACGGAGGTTGAGGAGCATCAAATGTAGAACCACTAGACTGAGGAACAGCTTCTACCCTGAGGCTGTCAGACTCATGAATAAATAAATAATAAGAATAAACACTGCAAAATGTCACATCATGCTGATGCTGATCTGTTTCTTGTTGCTGCGTTCATCTGTGACCATCTGCTCATGTTCGTGCTGCTGTTTATAATGATGTTTTTCTACTACATTAGGGCTTAGTGTATTACTAGCTGATGTCTCTCTTAGTTAATCCTAGATGTTATTATTGTTTTTCTCTTGCATTTGTTGTTGGATGTAACTGGGACCCTGTGTACATAATCTCGTTTTCAACACATGTACTACATGCGGTGCAAATGACAATAAATTCTCTCTGACTCTGACTCTGACTCTGACTTTGTTTGTTTCTAAAGGTTTGTATTATGAGCAAATGTTTTATATCTAAATGTTTGTATACATTTTAGTTTTCATAGTGATCATGGTGATCATGGTAATCCTGATGGAAGAGAAATTAAAGAACCTGGAAAAACACCTGTTAAGATTGCGTTGAATCTTGTTAAAAACCTGGGGGTCTGCTACATTCATTTTCAGCTTGTTTTTTGCTTTTTTAGCTAGTTTCATCTGTTTTCAGATAAATTCAAGTTTTTCATGGTAATTTTAGACACTTTCAGCCTAATTAATATCTTTATGTTAATTTCAGCTTATGATCCTTTCAGCTTTTTTCTGTTTCAGCTTTTTCTGCAATTTCAGCTACTTTTAGCTGCTTGTGCTAATTTGAGCTTTTTAAAGCTAATTCCACTTTTTTTATTTATCACCTCTCCCACATTCACCCCACTCTCAATATGAACTCACCTCCAAACATGTCTCCTGCTGACGTACATTCCAGCACAACCACCCCACCCCCCCACTCCAGCCTGACATTTACAGCACCCCAGGTGAGAAGTGAGCTCAGGAGGATAAAGACCAGGAAGGCTGCAGGTCCAGATGGCATCAGCTCAAGACTTCTCAGGACCTGTGCAGATGAGCTGTGTGATGTGACTGGGTATATATTTAATCTCAGTTTGAGATTAGGGAAAGTCCCACAGCTGTGGAAGACATCTTGCGTGGTACCAGTCCCGAAGACCCCACATCCAAAAGACCTCAACAGCTACAGGCCGGTGGCATTGACATCTCACCTGATGAAGACCTTGGAGAGGCTGCTTCTTTCCCACCTCCGCCCCCTGGTGAGTCCATCTATGGACCCACTACAGTTTGCCTACCAATCTGGCATTGGAGTGGAGGATGCCATTATCTACCTCCTACACAGCTCTCTTTCTCATCTGGAGACTGCTGGGAGCACAGTGAGAATCATGTTTTTTGATTTCTCTAGTGCTTTCAATACCATCCAACCAGTGATATTGAAAGACAAGCTGGAGAACACAGGTTTGGACCATCAGCTCATCACCTGGATCCTGGATTACCTCACAAAACGACCACAGTATGTGAGGATCCAGGGTTGTCAGTCAGACACGGTTGTCTGCAGCGTGGGGGCTCCACAAGGAACAGTCCTTGCCCCCTTCCTCTTCACCCTCTACACCGCTGACTTTCAGTACAGCTCTGCCAGCTGTCACCTGCAGAAGTTCTCAGATGACTCTGCTATCGTCGGTCTCATCAAAGATGGAGATGATGGGGAGTACAGAGAACTGACTAAGAACTTTGTGGAGTGGTGCCAGAGGAACTGTCTGCAGATCAACACCGGAAAAACAAAAGAACTTGTGGTGGACTTTCGCAGGTCCAAACGGTCTCCTGCTGTGCCAGTGAACATTCAGGGTATGGACATTGAGATTGTGAGGTCCTACAAGTACCTGGGTGTTCATCTTAACAACAAGCTGGACTGGACTGACCACACAGCTGCCCTCTACAAGAAAGGACTGAGCAGACTACATTTACTGAGGAGACTCAGGTCCTTCGGTGTGCAGGGGGCTCTTCTCAGGTCATTCTTTGATGCTGTGGTGGCATCAGCCATCTTCTATGGAGTGGTCTGTTNACGTTTACTATATTTCTTTTGGACCTTGTAGATGCACTTCTTTTTCACTTTTTCATGCTTTGTTTTGCACAGTACATTGTTGAAAGCAACATTTTGTATGACTTTATTGCTTAAAATATTGGTAAAAACTGTGACTTAGCCATGTTAGCAAAATATCTACTGAACCATAAGACAGACAGTAAGTAATAACTGGATGCAAATCTACATTTGAATAACTTTGGAGTTAACCTAATAAAAGATGGCTAATCCACCTTAGCGTACAAAAATGTTTATGACTCTGAGAATCTTACAGATGCCGAGTTAAATATTTGTGTGGTAGTGGTTGAGAGACATTCACAACAGAAAATCCTAACATGAATGGATCATGTTAGATTCCACAAGATACTGCATGAAATTCTAGATCATCCTTTTTTTTGTCGAACCAAAATGTCTATTTTTTCATTCAATAGCACATTCAGTGCAAATTATTTGCAATCAGTGGTTCCGTTTTTCTGCAAAACACAACATAACTATTCATGTTTTGTTGCATGATAATGGGAATTTATTGGACTGATGCCTTTCTGAGTACGATGAGAAGCCAATCAGAAGTCAGTCACCAGGCAGCTCATTTTTCCTGCAATCCAAGCTTTCATTGCAGACCTCGAAGCAGTCATGGTTTGGATGGGAGCAAAATGGTTATTAAGTGGTTCTCATCATCAACTGATGCCATCCTTTCTTTAACACAGACCCTGGCGTGGTTCATACACACAGGCAGCCTCACCGCTCCTATCAGGATGCACTTCGACAGACAGTAATGAAAGTGTCTCATTCGCATTTCCAATCAAAAGCTCATCAATCACAACTTGCATCTAAAATGGGCTCACGCACTCTCTGGCTCTTGGTTAGAAAGGTGGAAAGAGTGAACGAATCTGAGCTAAATTTATTCATGTGCTTAAAAAAAACAGCTGCCAGAATAAAAACAGAGCTTCACTGAACAAGTGAATACAGTTTACTAAAGCTGCCGAGATAAAAAAATCGAGCAGACTGACTGACTGAAGACAACATAAAAGAAATGAGCACATAAATCACATTTCCAGATTTCTAATAAGCACTCCATTTTGTTCATTTTCAGGGTATGCTAAAGAAAATTTTAAAAAGTAGCTACACTGATGTGCACTTAACAGGTAATAAAGAGCCCAAAATGCTCCTGTCAAAATCAAAAACTAAAAATAAACTAACCCACATTCATTCCAAACAAAGACTACACAGTCTACCGTAATTGTCAGACTATAAGCCGCTACTTTTTTTATGTTTTGAACACTGCAACTTATACAATGCTGCAGCTAATTTATGTATTTTTACTTTGTTGTTTTTTTGTTTTGTTTTTTTTGGATGGGCTAACGAGCTTCATGCCGCCAAAACAGTTAGCCTTGTTTGATATAATCACACTTAAAGAGATATGGGGATACAAGAACGCTTATCGCAAATTTAAATCAGTTCCATTTTAGGGCAGAAAAATAGCCTTTACCGAGCACATATTCTTATCTCCTGTTCTAAAAAATGTCAGAGTTAGGAAGTACGCAGCTTATTCTTTACACCTGGTACTTCACATTTTAACACAACATTTAAAGTCTTTTTTCTTTCTTCTACATCAATCTTATTGTCATGATTTTCTTGTTATCAAGCTTACCATAGCCTTAGTTTTATCTCACAAAGTTCTACTGTTGGTGAGCTCCAAAGCTTGCTTTAAGTGCACTCATTGCAAAGTATGAAATCAAACATAAAAATATTATCTTCAACTATATCAAATGGTGCAGTTTATAAATGTTTACTCATAGTTCCCCTTATACACTGCCTAGTCACAAAAAAGTCACCACCAGAAAAAAAAAGGTCACACACTAATATTTTGTTGGACTGTTATTAGCTTTGATTACATCATTCAATGTGGCATTGTTTTGATAAACTTCAATGTCACAAGATCTATTTCCATCCAGTGTTGCATTAATTTTTCACCAAGATCTTGCATTGAACTTCACCTGCCTCTCTTCTTACCCTGATGCACCCATCACTCTGGAACAGGATACATCTGGTCTCATCAAACCACATGACCTTCTTCCATTGCTCCAGAGTCCAATCTTTATGCTCCCTAGCAAAAGCCTTTTCCCCACAGTTAGCCTCACTGATTAGTGGTTTTCTTAAGGCTACACAGATGTTCAGTCCAAATCCATTGAGTTCCCTTCACATTGTGCATGTGGAAAATGCTCTTACTTTCACTATTAAACATAGCTCTGGGTGCTACTGTTGTTTTTTTTTTTTCTCAAAAATCTTTTTATTGTTTTGTTTTGGGTTTTTTTTTCAAAAAAAACATACAAATAACTCACAAATGCACAAAACATTAGAACAAACCTAACGAAAACACAAAAAAACAACTAAAAAAAAAAACAATCAAGGTAACAAATATTATTCGATTACCGTGAGACAAAATTACAACAAAAATGCATTCAATTTGTTATCCCAGAGATAGATGGCAAGATTTTGTCGATGAGATTTAATCATTGTCCCCATGTTAAACGTAAAGTGAAGCCCTTGTTCTCCTTAGAGCTAGACATCCAGTCCTTAGTGATTCAGTTTCATACACTTTTCAATCAATACATTTGAACTTAATATAAAGTTAACACACTCAATGTTACTATCCCAAAGAAAGCATAGACTAGCTTAGTTTTACCATCCGTCATTCCTCATAAGTGTTCGTATTTTCCAAAAAAATCAAAAATTTATCCCATATTTTTTTAAACACATCATATTTACCCTTAATCATAAATGTAAGTTTCTCCAAGGCAAGAGAGCTTGATAATGTAGACATCCAAGTATTTATTTGAGGCCTAACTACAGATTTCCAGGCTCTGGCTATACTATATTTGGCCTGGACCAGACAATACATTATCGATTTTTGATCACTCTTATTTAATTGGATTTGAGTAGAGAAGATTCCTAGGATACACAACCTTGGACACGGATCAATTTTAGTACCGATAATGAGTGAAATTTTGTCCAAAACCTCCTTCCAGAATTTCTGAATCTCTGGACATTCCCAAAGACAATGAGTCAAAGTGCCTTTATCCCCACATTTGGCACATGTGTCAGGATTGTTGGGATTAAATTTATTTAGTAGTGTTGGAGAAATATATGTTCTCATCAGCCATTTATATTGGATTAATTTAAATTGAGTATTAATAGATTGCGTCTGTGCTTTCAAACAGGCCCTCTGCCATTCCTCTATTGATATATTACATTTCAAGTCCTCACACCATGCAATTCTTTTGTCTTCTGAGGAGGTCTGAGAGCTGTCCTTGATACTGTTATAAAAACAAGATATTAGACCTTTCCTTAACTGACTGTTTATTGCTAACTCTTCTATAGAAGTAAGAGTAGGTAATGTTATCGACTTTTGAGTACTTAAGATAAAATTTCTAACTTGCAAGAACTTAAAAAAATGGTTATTTGAAATGTTGAATTTCTGTTTCAAATCTTCAAAGCCGACCATTATCCCTTTATCAAATAAATCAGCGATTTTGCATAAACCCTTTGAATACCATGTTTTAAAACCCATATCTTTCCTACCTGGTTCAAATGACATATTGCCCCAGATCGGAGAAAACTGGGATAATATTGGTGTTTCATTTTTAAATTTATGTACATCGTACCATACTCGGATAGTGTTTTTAACAAAAGGGTTTGAAGTGTTTTTTATTAAATCTTTGCTTTTCCTTGAGTATAGATATGAATTTAGGGGTAAGGTAGAGGTGTTTATATTTTCTATTTTTACCCACGGCAGGATAGTTGGTGAAAACCAACATGATGCACTAGAGAGTTGGGAAGCCCAGTAATACCATCTGAGGTTTGGTACCCTCAGTCCTCCTCTATCATATGGAAGGTATAGTAATGATAAACGTACTCTAGCTCGTCTGTTATTCCAAATGAATTTATTGAAGAATTTTTGGATTTTATTAAAAAATCCGTCGGGAGGATTAAGGGGAATAGCCTGAAAAAGATATAAAAATTTAGGAAGCACGTTCATTTTAAGAATGTTTATACGGCCAATCATAGATATAGGCAGGGTAGACCATCTGTCAATTGATTCTCTTATTGAGTTAGTCACCGGCGTATAATTTGCACCAACCAGATCATCAATTTTTGGAGTAATTTTAATGCCTAAGTAAGTAAGGCTGTCTTTTGCCACCTGAAATGTGGTTAGAATTGGTGGATTTTCTCTTTCAGCTTGATTTAAAAAAAGGATGGCAGATTTTGATTCGTTAAGTTTATAACCGGAAATATATCCAAACTCATTGATAATCTTGAGTAGTTGGGGAATTGAGCAATTCAGCTTACACAACATTAAAATAATGTCGTCGGCAAAGAGTCCAATTTTAGATTCAATATTTTTAATTTTGATACCGTGTATATTTTGATTATTCCTTATGGCAATAGCTAATGGCTCAATTGCTAGGATAAAGAGCAGGGGCGAGAGAGGACATCCTTGACGCGTGCCCCTAGCTAGATTAAATGGTTTGGATATTATATTATTAGTTATAACTGAGGCGTTGGGCTTGTTATAAATTATTGGGTGCTACTGTTGTTTTTCTTATTTGATTTCACAAATGTGTAAGTGATCGCTGATCACGATCATTCAGGAGTTTTTTCCAGCCACATTTCTCCCTCGAATATGATGGGTCCCCACTATCCTTCCAGTTTTTAATAATGCATTTGACAGTGCTTAACCCAATTTTAGTAGTTTCGTCAATCTCCTTAGTTGTTTTCTCTGTTTGATGCCAATGATTTGACCCTTCTCAAACAGACTGACATCTTTTACACGACCACGCAATGTGTTTTTCAACGTGGTTGTTTAAGTAATGAGAAGCAACTCATTGCACCAATTGGGGTTAAATAACTTGTTGCCAGCTGAAAGATAATCATCACCCATGCAGTAATTATCCAATAGGAGGCTTGTACCTATCTTCTTAGTTAAATCCAGGTGGCAACTTTTTGGGGGGCCATGCAGTGTATATTGATATACCACTCTGTAATGTGGGTTGATGCTCCATGAAAATGAAGCTCTGGGATGAATCTGCTGGAAACCACATGGGCTTATGAGTCAGATGATTGAACTGCATTAGGCTGATCGTATAGTTGATTAAAAAAAAGGTGGAACTGGACTTATTTAACTTAGATCGTCTAACACTCTGACC
>JBBPBX010015552.1:2969-33186 GCA_038048925.1 Garcialebias charrua | reverse complement strand
ACTTGGTGTAAGATGGTGTAGTGGTTAGGGCGTTTGACTTGGGACCCGAAGGACGCGGGTTCGCGTCCCGGCCACTACACACCTTGGGGTGTCTGTAGCTATGTTTCCATCCAATTTAAATTCGATTTTTGAGCGAATTTTAGAAAATTTCGCTAAAATGTAAATTAAAATTATGAGGATCAGAAGTGTTTCCATTAAACTGGCTTGAAGCGCATCTGCAATGCCACGCAAAGCGTCTCTACGTCAGACGTCAGCGTCATTACGTCACACGTCAGCGCCATACGTCAGACGTCAGCGTTACGCACTTCCACAGTAAACAGGAAGTAGCGTTTGAAAACAGACATCTCGGCAAAATGGAGAGAATATTTCAGGTATGTGTTGCTATCGGGCAAGTTGTATTTATTCTGTCATGCCAACTAGTTTTAGCGATGTTACATGTTGTCCGGAGCGGAAACAGCTGATCAGTCACGTGACGTGAATGTTCGCTGCGGCAGAACTGAGTCGGCTAATCTGTTTCCATCTGTCGTTTAGCCGACTCAGCTCTGAATCGACTCCCCAAAAACTACCTCAAGCGAGCGTATAAACTTTAGAGCGACTTAGAGGAAGTTAACTCGAATTATGCCGTTTCCATTTAGCTTTTCTGATGCGATGCTTCATAATGCGCACCTAGAAACCTTGATGGAAACACGCCTTATGAGTGCACACCTATTTCTCCAGCTCCCCGAGCGCTTTCGGGCTGCTCACTGCACCACCTGGTAGGTGGTTGGGTTAAATGCAGAGACGAATTTCGTCTGTGTATGGGAAACATACGCAGATGACAAGATTAGACAATTATTATTATTATTATTATAAAAGTTTGAATTAATGTGCTTTTTTTTGTCAAATTCATCCACAGTCAAAGTAATGTGTCCAAAAACACATCTTAACCCTACTTCCATTTCTGTCAGCGCTCCTTAGCAAGTTAAACATTAACCACAGGCGATTTGTAGACATCAATATTTGACCACTGTTCTTGACAGGATTTGTGGAGTTCATTTAGCTGTTGTTGTTTTTTTTAGATGAAATTGAAAATCTAAGAAGTAGACCTCTTTCTTGTTATCCTATCCCACTTTGCCCAATACACCAGTAGCACAGCATGATGATACCACTACTTTGCTTGACGGTGAAGCGTTCTAATGGTTTAAAGCTTCATTTGACCATCTAAACATACTTTTTGTCATTGTGAACAAACAGCTCAACCTTTGGATCAACTGATTATAAAACAGTTCTTCAAAAGGAAGTTAGCTCATCTGTTGTGGTTCAAGGTCAAACTTTTTGGTACAACAGCTTCTTTCCTGTTAGCACCCTCTCAGTTCATGGCACTGACAGTGACACTCGTGTTCCAGCAGTTTACAGCTCATGGCAGGCGTGAGACGTGGTAGTTCTTGGGTTGTTCCTGAACATCGTTATTTCATTTATTTATTTATTTATTTTCCATTTGAGATGTATGTACCAGTAATGGTGAGCCAATGAGTGCTGTCAAGGAACCTTCAGAACTTCATAAGATTTCAATGAGTGATGTTTGTTTAAAAATCTGAGATTGCAATTAAAATCTTGACTCTGTGCATTAGAGAAAACCAACTATGATGTCAAACTTTTAGATGTAATACTATTCTGTTTAAAAAATGAATGTTATTGACATTTATTGAATGGTTTCAGGGCAGCATGCAGTGACCCATGTGACCCGGAAAAGGAAGAAGCATGTAAAGATAATGGATGATGAATGGTTTCAAATCAAGAATAAAAAAATTGTAAAGTAATATCACATCCATGCTCATGAAGAATGGATGTAAACTCATGACCACAACAGTAAATGAAATGGGATCATATTGTAATCACTGCAACATCCGGTAAACAGCATGGTAATTTGCTTTCTGTTGAAAACAACAGATCAGAATGAGTTTTTTGTATTGCCACAAATAAAAAGTTGTTTGCAGCAACTAAACCTTTGACAAAACTAGGCTGCATGTTGTCACTGGGGGGTTGTGGTTCAGGCTGCTATGCCTGTGGTTTCGTTTCAGTAGAGCTGTCCTCTGCAGAAACAAACCTTAACGAGGGACAGTAATGACTGCCGTCCATGACAATATGATGTTTATCATATCCACTTTACATCAGGCAAAATCCTGTAGCTTATCCAACTTTTCTGAGTGCTGGCTCAAACCAGAACAGCTGGTGAGTCACTTTAAATTAAACCAGACATAATAATTTTTTTTCCCACCAGCTCAGTGCGCATCAGTTCTTATTGGAAACAAGCAACAACTACCAAATATGAATATTTTTTCAGTTTTATTTGCTCTTTAACCATTTTGTCCTCTGAAAAATGTGTATTTTCTAAACACAATCAGACACACTCACAGTCATATCTAACACAAACCCGATTGCATCAGCGGACACACACAGCTGACGATCCAATTATATGACAACATGGCTTGCTATACAGCCACCAGCCACAAGTGTCCATTTGACCGCACGCTGACCGACCTTGAAAGAGGCAAAAAGTTCAGTGAAGCTTCAGATGAACTACTGCCTGCGATCCATCAGCTCAAATGTACGTTCATTCACACGCGGCACTCAGCGGACGCACGCGGCCGATGACCCAAACAGGTGAGATCACAAAATATCCAACATGTCAGAGCAGGGTCCATGTCTGAATAATGCAGAAGCAGCTCTGATCTTCTGCCTCCTTTACGTAGTTGTGTGCGTCCGCCGACGGTTGATAAATAAACAGTCAAAGCTTAATTAAAGATGTCTGGGTTGTTTTCAGGTTCGGACCTGTAATTACTGTTAATTCATTGGGTCAGGCGGGGTTCAGAAATTATAGCTATGGGCTGGGGCCAGGTCGGGTCAGATTTTGGGACCTGAATGCAACTCTAACTCACAAACATGTGGAAATAAAAACAAACAAACAAACATGTTTTTAGAAGACAAGCTTGTCCTTGTAAGACCGTGTCCTGCACAGCCTGTGTATGTTTTACTGATGTGTTTGTCAGACACTCCTGCTCGGTTGTCAGGATCATGGAAAAGGTACAAATATCTTTGTTTTGAGCAGAGCAGCACAAATTGCTCCTGCAGCTGAAACATCTTCAGCACTGTCACTATCATGTAATGCGTTACTAAAATGGTTCTGCTCATTTCACATTTTTCCTGTAGATCAGACTGTGATTCGAAGGCAAGTGGAAACGAAAGTGAACACTCATAACTATATTAAAGTTTCAGACATCAGTTCAAACTACTGAAAAAAAACCAGACATAAAATTACTTCTACTACCTAACTGTCAAATCACAACTATATGTCTCTTTTTCTACATTTGCCTGATGTGTTTTCTATCATTTTCACAAAATGTGCATACACTGTATATCATGTGAATTCAAGCTGTTATTACCTGTGAGATACTTATTTATGCAAATTCATCCTACTTGCACCGTTATATTCTACCATGTTGTCATCGACTATATTTCTTTTGGACCTTGTAAATATTGTATTTTTATTTTCAGTTTTTGGCACTTTGTGTTGTACCCTTATTGAATGCTTTAGTATTTCTTGTGTTTTTTCTTAGCGAGTCATATCGTCATCCTGAACATTTCATTGCACTCTTGATTTAGTGTTAACCTGACAAATAACAACATAACATTATATAAATGCTCTAATTGTATTGCTACTGTCTACTTTTTTCATGTTCACATACAGTAGTCCTTTGATTATCGTGCGGGTTACGTTCCAAACACCACAGTGAAAGGTGAAAAAATGTAAAGAATGCTATATTTATTTTAGTATTTATATATATTTTAAGGATTTCTAAACTCTTCCCACACTCTTGCAATGTTCTTAACTATTAAACCTTCATAATTTTAACAACATACTGTATGTATATGTACTGTACAGTACTGCAAATTTTACTCACCAGCTCTGCAGACCAGCAGCTCTGTTCTGGTTCAGCAGACTTATGCCGGGTACCCACCTAAATTGTCAGAACGCTCCTGCCGCTCCCTTTTGGCCGCTTGTGAGGCAGAGGAGGGGGTCTAGCTCGTTTTCCGGGTCAGTTGTTGTGTTTTCATGCTGCTGGCAGATAAAATAAGCAGCACGTGACCCCCGTTCCTACTGGAGTGGGTTTTCTACGAGCCGAACTGCAGCTCTGACAGTCTTTGTTGAGATTAAAACTTTTTTTTTTATGTTTGGGGTGATCGTACGCTGGAGCGGACAGCAGCAACTGTAAAATTTCCAAGTTTCTTACCGGAGTCTGGTTCCAATTCATGGAGGCTCGATGGGGTAAGTTTAAAAAGTCCAAAAAAACTTCCGTTGTCGTTGTGTAATCACATAGCAGAGGCTCTCCCGATTGGTTGTTGCGATGCGTCGAGCAACGTCGAGCCGCAAAATATCAACTTTTCGATCCGACGCTGCTCAACGCGTAGGTTGCTTCGGACGCGCGCGTGCGCGGAAAGGAACTGCCGCGTGCCGCCGCGCTGCTTCAAACACTCAAAACGCGCCGGTTCACGATACACCGCGCCTCGACGCGTCTCCACATTGACTTTGCATGCAAACCGGCCACTTCCGCCGCCCGACACTGGTCCAGTGGGTAACCGGCATTACCCTACAGCGATGAAGCCCACCGCCCCATCCAGATTGATGTGCACCTGGGTAATTGAGCTTCAGGATTATTTGCGACTTTCCTGCCAGTTCTGTGAACTTCATAGATACAGTAGATCGTTACTTCTGACATTGTGTTGCAAAACTTTCCTTCCATTTCAACAGAAAGCAGCAGCCGAAAGTGCTGTTGGCTTCTGGTTAGTGTACCGTATTTTTCGGATTATAGGTCGCACCAGAATATAGGTCGCAGTGTCCAATTATTGCCAAAAAATTGGAAAAATCCATAAATAGGTTGTATCGGAATATAGGTCGCACCTACGTCACTGCCGACGTAACGCGTCATCCACCGCTGACGCGCCACGTGACCGCTGAGTCAACCCGGCAATATGGACCGAGTGTTTAGCTCTGCTGCTAATGTCTGCCAGAAGCTAACAGAAGCTAACACGAGACGAGTCCGCCTCTGACACGAATGAAAAATCGAATCTCATGTCAAATGTTTTCTCCAGGACATAGGAGACTTATAATTACTCTGTAAGCAGAAATAAATATACACCGAGTGGTTTTGAAGTTATTTATAAGCAAACAGAAGTAAAACCAGAAGCTACCTTAAAGGGGATCACATGTAAGTATTTAAATTTTTTATGTTATGTCTGTGTGCTATCTTGAAAATATTAATTCATTTTAATACACAAAATAATTCTTAGATAATTAATTATACCCTTTTTAATTCTGCCATTTTTAACTTTCGTTTTGAACGACCGGTTTCTGATACTGAGTTCTGAAGTCCACGCCCTTCAACGATCTGTTTACGCCCTCTGTAACAGCCAGTATCTGTAATGTGTTGTTGTTTTAAAATTAGCTCTTTTTTTATTACTCATTTGACTTACTGTTAGTGTTAGCTTAAGATAACTTACCGAAACCCGTCTGAGCGCGCCGCAATTTGCTGCTCCTTTTAGCATGAGACCACCCGAATCCGAAGCTAATGTTAGCTTGTTCCTCTTCCGGTGTTCGCCAGCTCCGCTCGTTGCACGCGGAGATTTTGGGAGTTATCGCTGTTCCAGTCAAGACACACAAAGTTCACCAAGTGTCTCCCGTAAATTAATCCGTAAGGAGAAGGTCCTCGCTGCTGCGAGGCTGTACAATTGAAGCTCCACTCCATCGCGCCAGAAGAGGGTCCTGTTGCCGCGGGTCCCTACGCCGGGGGTCTGCTCGTTTAATTTTTGCTGGCTGCGCGTTGGGAGCGATCGCAAATACACTAAAAATTGAACTAAAACATAAAAATAACAATTATACTTTATTTATAAAGCCATTTAAAAAACCACAGCTGCAACAAAGTGCTGTACACATGAAATTAATAACATATAAACAAAAGATGAGATGAAATCATGAAAAACAACAGTCATGTGTTTAATACAGAAGTGGGTTGAGCCTAACCTGGGGTTGCTAGGTGAGGGGCTGGACTCAGGTTGGGGTGGGTTGTCCTCTCTCGCTTGTGACGTCACAAGCGAGATTGAGTTCCAGTTTATTTCAAAAACGAAACCTATATTATCACAGTAAAATAAACCTACTTAGAGTAAATAAACCACTGGGTGCATTTTTTTGGCCTTAGGGCTGTTTTTTTATGAAGTAAATACCCAAAGTTGAGTAAAAAAACATTAAAAAGTGATTTTTGAATGTGTGGTCCCCTTTAAGCTAACACGAGACGAGTCCGTCTCTGAAAACACGAATAAAAAATCAAATCTCATGTCAAATGATTCATCCAGGACATAGTTAAGTACATTGGAGACTTATAATTACTCTGTAAGCAGAAATAAATATACACTGAGTGGTTTTGAAGCTATTTATAACGTAAATAGAAGCTAAACACGAGACGAGTCCGCCTCTGACACGAATAAAAAAATCAAATTTTATGTCAAATGTTTTCTCGAGACCATAGTAACGTACATTCAAGCCTTATAATTACACTCTGTAAGCAGAAAAAATATAAACCGATTGGTTTCGGAGCTATTTATAACAAACAGAAATACAACCACAACCTAAAAGAAGCTATGCTAATAAAAGATCGTGTTTTTTTTTTATCTCAAACATCTAATAAAGGTACTCACTTGTAAACGTCCACACTGTGATTCCATTCTTTAAGTTTCAGAAAAATCCGCTGAGTGGTTCTTGACTTATCTTGCAAACAAACGGCAAACAGAGCTAACAGGAGCTACATCCAGACCAGGAGGCCGACAGAGTCAGTCCGAGCAGAAGAGCCTTTTTTCGGACACATGAGCTGGAAACGGTCTTCTTCTTCTTCTTGGGTCGGTGTACTCCTCTGGAAGTGGTACTGCACTGCGCCCCTAGCGGCCGAAAGTGGTACTGCACCATTTTCTGCCAAAGTGAAAAAGGCTCATATCTGAGTCAAAAATTGGTCTAAAAATATGGAAAAAAATCCATAAATAGGTTGCACTGGTGTATAGGTCGCAGGCCTTGAAAAAAAAACATAAAAAGGTGTGACCTATAGTCCGAAAAATACAGTAGTTCTTTTTGACTGGCTTTACAGTATAGGCTTGTTGAAAGAAAACTACAACATGGTGGTGTCTGTCCGAAGTATTTTTTCATTAACTTTTATCCCACACCATCCTAATCACGTAACATTAAAGTTAACAATCGTTGAAAAACCACAAAAGAGTGAGTCTGTAAAAGGGCCTACCGTACATTACTTGGGGAAAATATATTTCTGGAAACAAATGTTAGCAAATGTGGTAAAACAACAATACTGCACTTTTTAAATGTGCTTGCTAAAATCGTGTCCTAATAGGACAAGATGTGAAGAGATCTCCATCCTCATGGCTCTTACCTTTTTCTATCTAAAAGTATTCTGATAAAGGATAAGAGGCTGTGCCCCTGTAGCAGCAGCAATGTGCACTCTGCCCATCTTTCGGATGACTGAATGAACATAATTTCACTGCATCTCGGTGCAATGATAATAAAGCTTTTTTGGATTCTGATCTCTATGAACACTACATCCCCACTGTGAAACATGGTGGTGGCAGCATCATGCTGTGGTGATGCTTTCCTTCAGCAGGGACAGGAACGCTTGTCAGGTTTTATAAGTGGAAGTAAATTTTACATCACTTTATAATGTAGCTCTTTTTGCTCCATTTTTCATATAATCTTCTTCCATTTACTGTATTTTTCAATTTATATGCTTTTTATGATTGTCTACTGTTGTCATCATTCTTTGTTTAAAACAGGTCTCTCTTGTAAATGAGTCATTGAGGCTCAATGAGAATAACCTGTACAAATAAAGGTTGAATGAAAAATACTCAGCAATCCTGAATAAAATAATGTTAACACCTGCAAAAACCTTGAGGTTCAGACTCTCCTTCCAGGATCTTAATGCCAAAGCTACAGCAGAATGGTTTAAATCAAAGTGTACCTGTGTGTTAAAATGGCCCAGTTAACTCCCTGACATCAGTCCATGTGAGAATTTACAGGGAAACTTGAAAATCCCTGTTCACAGGTGTTCTCCATCCATTCTGATTGAAGATGAGCATCTTTTGAAATAAATAAATAAAAAGAAAGGTGGTCTTAAAGTTTAGTCTTAGAGTCTAGAGGTGCAAAGCTGTTAGAAACACACCTGGAAAGATCTGCAGCTGGAATCACAGCAAACTGTGGGTCTATAAAATCAGGGGGCTGTGCACAAATATTCACCACAATTTTCAGGATTTTATTTGTAATGGTTTTGAAAGCAATTTATCATTTTTTTGTCCCACTTCACAATCAACGTATTTTGATATACTAAATATAATCTCAGTTACCAAAAAGATTTTCAGTTGTAATGTCAAGTCAAGTCAAATGTATGTATAAAGCACATTTTTAAACAGCAGCTGTTATCAAAGTGCTTAACAATAAAATCAATGGCAGGAATGTAATGAAATAATATAACAAAATGTTAATTAAAGCATCAAAAGAAAATCTTAAAACACAGAACAATAACATATTAAATTAAATCACAGTGTGTTAAAAAAAAAGTGAACACAGGTGTGTTTTTAAAAGAGATTTAAAAACAGGAAGTGAAGTGGCCTGTCTAATGTTGATGTGCAGATTGTTCCAAAGTTTGGGGTCCATGACTGAAAAAGCCCGATCTCCTCTGAGCTTCTACCTGGTTTTTCAGTTCAACCAAAAGCAGCTGATCAGACGATCTCAGCGCCTGAGAAGTAACATATGGTTGAAGTAGGTCAGAGAGATAAGAGGGTGCAAGGTCATTAATGCACTTAGAGGTCAACAGGAAAATTTTCAACTCTATAATGAAACGTACAGGGAGCCAACAACATGTGACAAAATGTGAAAAAGTTTCAGAAGTACGCTACGTCTTTCAAGGCTCTATCTTCTTCTGAAGCAACACTTAAAGGAGGCTGAAGCGAGGCAGGCCTGCTCAGTGAAAGGCCAACAAAGACAACTTAAACTGGGGTGTAAGGTTTGAAAAGAAAGAGAAGAAGAGTAGAATACATTCAAGCACTGTTTGTCAAATCAAAATAGGATTTTCATCAAAAATTAGAGTTTTGGACCACATCGTTTTTGATTAAAAATAAAAAATACACACACAATACTGTATCTGTTATAAGGAAAGAAATATTTCAGTGCTGTGCTCCCATTAGCCTCTCTGAACCTCTGAGTGGGCAATTAATAAAAATATTAAGGTGAACATTTTCTCAGCAGAGATGAGGCAGTGAGTCAGAGCAGAATCTGGTACAAACGACTGAGGGGGCGAGGAACAGCTGTGCATTACACCTTTAATGTAAGAGTTTACACAGATTTGTGCCAAATGTTTTAAATACTATTTCACTGTATTTTTTATCCTGCACTAAACTAAAAAAGATGCAGCTTAATTCCACAAACTACAGCTGATGCGTTTAATTTTGCCCATTTAAAAACCACAGCTGTGCCTTGGGTGGGTCTGCAGACAAGCTGGTTGTAAAAATGACTTCCTAATGCCTTTTTGTTTTGCAAATATATGCAAATCTTGTTAATGCTTTATACTGCTGTAATTGCCATAAGAATGCACAAGAATGTGTCCACTTTGTTGTCTTTGCAAATGCATTGTTTGCCCTACTTTCCTCCACACCAACTTGGCATGCCGGAGCTCCCACTCAGCACAAGCCCACAGTGTCTGGCAGATTCATGTGTGCCGTTCACAATTCTGGGCGCGTCGTTGCCAGTTATTCTTTCTGGAGCCTCAGTCAGACCAAGTAGACTGAGGCCCTCGCGATCCAAGCTCACAGCAAGAGAGTCTGCCTGCAGGGAGAGGATCAGAGTCATGCATGTTTTTTTAAGTCTTGAATTAATGAGTTTGCAGTAGGATTTATCATTAGGGCTTGTTTGTGTCAAGTATTTTATAATAGTAGCAATCGCATGAGACCAGCTGTTCCAGGAGCATAAAAATTTGTTTCACATGTAGACTTCTCATGTGCTAAATGCACATTGCACAGCAAGTTGGCAAGTTGCTGTGCAATTCTGACACGTGCTGACATATTTCACAGCAGTCTGAGCTCGAGTCACAAAAACTATTTTTACACAGCTGGATAAAAAAAATCAGCTGATACTATTTTGCAGTGACTAAGACTTCCTATTATGAAACTATAACCTCAAGAAACTCAAATGTACATTCATCAAAACCTCTATGACAGAGGTGCCCAAAGTGGGGCCCACGGACCAAAGTTGGCCCACCAAGCCATTTGAGTTGGTCCACCGGGAGTTATCCTAGTTACTTTCTTTTGACATATTGCATATTGAAATGCTAAAATGTAGATATTTGTTTCATTTTCCTATGTAAATGACTTGTTATATTTTGTGCTCTGTAATGTTCTTCACGCAAAAAGGACTTTACTTAAAGAAGTACCGAACAGGTGGTCCCCGACTTACAAATGAGTTCCGTTACTACGCACCGTTCGTAAGTCGAAAATTCGTAAGGTGGAACCACACGAGCCGCCATTGATACACATACATGTACGGTAATGAACAGTTACCAAGTTACCAAGCACTTCGCCTAACCTAACACAGCTACATAATTATCAAAAAACACTTTTAGTCCAGGGTTAAAAATAAAAAAAAACATTTCTTACTTTGAGCTGGTCAAGCATGTCTCGTCTTTTTGCATGTTAGCTCTTGCACGTCCGAGCTCCGCAACTTCGAGCTGCTTCACGCGGTCCAAACTGTTTACAGGAAGGACTGTTAGCATGTTAACGCCATACATTTGTAGCCAGAAAAAGAGTTAATAACTTACTGAAAGCCATTTCTCCGCGGCGTCCATTCAAAACAAGCTGTTCCGCGTTAGCATGTTAGCCCCGCCATTAGCAGCACCTGTTAGCATGTTAGCCCATCCAAGGCTGCCGCAGCTGTTTATCCACGTTTTTGCATGTTAGCTCGGTGTCCAGACAACATCTTAGGCTGCCAGGCGGACATCGAGGCGAGCTCCCGGCTGCCGCCCGTCGGCTCTGTGTCCCCGATGTGGCGTTAGCATCCAACCGTCCATCCTGTTAGAATGTTAGCTTGTTGCTACTCCGGTCCGGCTCGCTGCTTTCTGCTGCTTCACACGTTCAACAGTGTCGTTTTGCTTCGCCCATCCGTTCCTCCACAAAACCACCTTTCAGCTCCAGATCATGTATCCGAGCGCAGGAACCTCTGATCGGACAAAGCCGGCTGTCAAGGCTGTAGCTACAAGGCTGTAGTTAACTGGCTAAGGCTAAACTCGTGGGCACTACCGAAAACTGACTGCCGAAAACTGGCAGAAACTGTCGGAAACCGCCGCAAACTTTGTACATCAGCTTAAAAATAAAAATAATGTAATTATAATAATAATATTACTTTATTTACTGTATAAAGCCATTTAAAACAACCACAGCTGCAACAACGTACTGTACACATGAAATCAAGAACATTTAAACACACACACACACACAAAAATATATATATAATTGTAATTTCATTAAAGGAGGTCCTACCCCAAGTGGAGGAGTTTAAGTATCTCGGGATCTTGTTCACGAATGAGGGAAAACTGGAGCGTGCGATCGATAGTCGGATAGGTGCAGCGTCCGCAGTGAAGCGGGCGCTGTACCGGTCTGTCGTGGTGAAGAGAGAGCTGAGTCAAAAGGCAAAGCTCTCAATTTACCGATCGATCTACGTTCCCACCCTCATCTATGGTCATGAGCTTTGGGTTATGACCGAAAGAACAAGATCTCGGATACAAGCGGCTGAAATGAGTTTTCTCCGCAGGGTGGCTGGACTCTCCCTTAGAGATAGGGTGAGAAGCTCAGTCATCCGGGAGGGACTCGGAGTAGAGCCGCTGCTTCTCCACATCGAGAGGAGCCAGTTGAGGTGGCTCGGGCATCTGGTTAGGATGCCTCCTGGACGCCTCCCTGGTGAGGTGTTCCGGGCATGTCCCACCGGGAGGAGACCCAGAGGAAGACCCAGGACACGCTGGAGGGACTATGTTTCTCGGCTGGCCTGGGAACGCCTTGGGATTCCCCCGGAGGAGCTGCTCCAAGTGGCTGGGGAGAGGGAAGTCTGGGCCTCCCTACTTAGGCTGCTACCCCCGCGACCCGACCCCGGATAAGCGGAAGAAGATGGATGGATGGATGGATGGATGGATGGATGATAATTTCATATTTTTATTAATATGATACGTTCGTATAGTCGGAACGTCGTAAGTCGAGGCCGTTGTAAGACGGGGACCACCTGTATTTGTATTTCATGTATTATATTATTGCGTTTGGCCCGAAGCCCTCTGATATATTTAAAATTTGGCCCTCTCAGGGAAAATGTTTGGGCACCCCTGCTCCATGAGATAAAAAGCTTAACTGTATAAAGATAACTGCCTGATGTTGAAATGTTTCAACTGTTTCAATAAACATTTTGTTGCTTCTAGTTCATTATTTGACACAGTTACAAATGGAAAATCAGCCACTTTATCTAATAATCAAACTTCTACAAATCAAATCCCTCCTTCAAGTCAACCATCTGTTAATCACACCTTCTCTTTTTCTCCGTTCTCAGTCAGTGAGGTAAATAAACTGTTAAATGATCTTGATCCTAAAAAATCTGCAGGTCCAGATGAACTTCCACCTTATTTCTTAAGGCTGGCTGCTCATATCATCACAGTCCCTGTGACCCACATCTTTAATCTGTCCATAAGCCAAAACACCATTCCGGATGCTTGGAAAACAGCCTTTGTTCTTCCTTTGCTGAAGGGAGGTGACCCCACCTCACTGAACAATTATCGACCGATCTCTAAACTCTGCATCTTAGCCAAGGTTCTAGAAAAACTGATAAACTCTCAGATCAAAAATTATCTGGACTCATTTAACATCTTACCTCTCCATCAATCTGGTTTCAGGAAAAAACACAGCACAACAACTGCTTCTCTGAAGCATTCTACTTCCGCTCTCGGCAAAGCAAGTCGCATATCTTTTTGCTCCTACCCTCCCTAAGTTTTCCTCCTCCCTGCTTGCTTTTTGTCTCGTCTGTGACTCTTCAGCGCTCACTCGAACCAATTTGCGATGGATTTAATAAATTGGGCTGTTTCATCTATAGATAAGATTTTTTCCACGAAGCGGACCGGGCCAGGAGAAGCGGTCTGCCCCTCTGACACGCACGCTGTCGGATACATGATGGACTCGTGGGGACAGTGGCAACCCATGTGTTTGACCGTCTTGTCTGTCGAAGACGTGGAAGATTTGTGGATTATTGGGATATTGGTGGCAGCTGCTCTGTTTTTTGGCGTAAGCGGAGCTGTCTGCTACTGGAAGCTCAGGAAGGCTTCGGCGGCTATCGGCGCGCTGGCCAAACTTCCTGATCAGCAAGATTCTCTGATCCGGGCTGTGAGCTCCTCATCCCAGCTGTTGTACGAACTGAATCGCACGATGGGAGCGGCGGTAGACCACCGCGGACCTGCGGTGCGCTTTGGAACTCGTTTACAGCCGCCCGGCCTCAATCAGGGCACAGATGGGGGTTCGTAGTTCGGAACCTCATATGATTCGGCGACTTTGGACCTGAACAGCACCTGGACTTGGAAGGCTGCAGTCAAAAAGAACACTGTGGCCTGGATTGAAGATAAACAAAAGACCTATCTAATCTGGTTTCCGCACGACCTTGAAAAAAGAAGAAGGCTGTCTGCTGGAAACTATTCTCCTGGAGTGAAGCTGAGAGACCTTGCTGACCCCCCCCCTCCCCCCCCAGAGATCTCTGTGGGTGCGCTCGGAGGCGCCGAGCTGAGACAACTGCTGAACTGTGCTATCTGAATGTTGCTCACAGACTCTTTGATCTCCTTGCATGTCGTCAAAACTGCAACAATGTCTTGTCTGGTTGTGCTTATTGCTGATAGAGTTTTTGGGACTTTATCATAGAGTGTCTTAAGGCAATCTTTGATAGATTCTTTTTTTGAATATCACAAATGATACCTATTGTGTTTTTCCTTTTTCCATATCTGTTTGACCTTCATCCGGAGACGGATGAGAGCGGCCGCGCAGAAGAACATGTCATGTGTTTGAATATGCTGCAGCTTTACATTCTCTCCCTCTTCTGGACGACTGTGTATACATCTTCACGTTGTATTGGTTAACTGGTGCAATGTTAATAAAATTCTCTTGTATCTCTTGTATCTTGTATCTTGTTCTTAATGACGTTGTTGAAGCATTGGATGCTAAGGACTATTGTGCTACACTTTTCTTAGATCTGTCTAAAGCTTTTGACACTGTGGATCATAACATCCTGTGTCATAAGCTCTCAGAAATCAGTTTCTCTGATCACACCATCGGTTGGTTTTCTAACTATCTTTCCAATCGGAGGCAATGTGTTCAACATAACGGTACTTCTTCCAGCTATTTAACAGTTAAAAATGGTGTACCACAAGGCTCAGTTTTAGGACCAACTCTCTTTACAATCTACATAGCTAATGTAGGTCACTGCATCCCTGATGCATCCTTACATTTCTATGCTGATGATACAGTTGTTTACTGCCGAGCTAAAACAGTAGCTAAGGCTTTCCAGTTACTGCAATCCGCTTTTGACATCATCCAGTCAGATTTGTTCCGTCTCAAACTTGTCCTAAATGCTGATAAAACAAAAGGGATGTTTTTTTCAAATAGGAAGGCGGTTCCAGCAGATCCTCCTCTGATTTTATCTTCAAATGGTGTCCCTATTGAGTTTGTTGATTCCTATAAATATCTGGGTATCCTGATCGATTCACATCTCTCTTTTAAACTCCACGTGGAAAACCTAGTGAAGAAACTGAAAGTTAAACTGGGTTTCTTTTTCAGAAACAGATCATGTCTAACACTGAATGTTAGGAAACGCCTTGTATCTGTGACTTTCCTTCCCTCCATTGATTACGGTGACATTCTCTACATGAATGCTCCTACAAGCACCCTGCGGATGTTGGATGTTGTCTATCATGGTGCACTAAGATTCATAACTGGTTGTGATTATCGTACCCACCACTGCACCCTGTATTCACTGGTTAACTGGACATCATTAACCTCACGCAGACTCTTCCACTGGTACATTTTCATCTTTAAATCACTTCTTGGTCTGCTGCCCTCATACATCTCCTCCTACATGTCTTTGCGTGAGTGCAGCTACAGTGTGCGCTCTCAGGACATGATTACCTGCAGTGTTCCGTCAGTGAGGACTGAACTTGGAAAAAGGGCCTTCTCCTACTCCGCTCCTGCTTCATGGAATATCTTACAAAAAGATCTGAAGCTCTCGACCTTGACTTCTCTAAATGGTTTTCAGAATCTGTTGGAATCCTGGCAAAAACCAATGCAGATTTGTTCCTGTCTTTGATTTTATACGTCTACCTTATGTTTTGCTCGTTTTTTGATACTTTGTTTAAAAAAATAAAAAAAAATGTATTTCTTTCTTTTGTTTTTTCTCTTTTTTGTTTTCTATTGTTTATTGTTTATTGTTTGTTTATTGTTTATTGTTTAAGGAAATTCTACCATTGCTGTTCATCATTCTTTAGTTTTAGCAGGTCGCTTTCGTAAATGAGCCCATGAGGTTCAATAAGATTTACCTGACTAAATAAAGGTTGAATGAATGAAAAAAATGAATCCTTGAGTTAAGAAAACCTAAAGGTCTGCAGCTCCAAACAGAACTGGGCTGAACACTACAAATGGTGCTGAAGCTGAGGTAATAATTTAGATGTGGACCAGAAGACAGGTCTTACTGAGCTTGTAGGAAACCATGACAGCACCTCATCTGTCAACTGTCATCTTCCCTTCATCCCATCTCCTGGGCCCGGCTGGAGAGCATCCTCTGTGTCTCCTTGCCTACATAGCCAGGCACATGCACCCTCAAATATGATGGATGAGGGGAGCGCACACACAAGCCGTACTCTTTTTACAGAGCATGACTCCATTTACACCTACAGCATTACCAGTGAGTGTCGGGCTGGCAGATCTGTGTTGTCCTTATCCTGACCGCGGTTATAATAATAATAATAATAATAAATTCAATTTATACCGCACTTTTCATTAATAAAAATCTCAAAGTGCTAAATAAAAATCTCAAAGTGCTAATGGCTGGTTATGAACAAATGCGGACAGATGTAGGGCACTGGCAGCCTCTGCTCCCCTTTCACTCTTGTTTTTACTTCTGGTGCTAAAACACACGTCACTTTCAAACAAGCTATGTGATTACTAAGGAAAGACGTGTATTACTATATCATAATGTTTATTTCTGCATTGAAATAGATTGATAAATATCAATTTTAGAAATTTGAGTCATACAGAAATCTGTATCTCACTTACTTAACTACAGTATATATTTAATAAAAAATGCTTTAAAGTAGCTGCACAGCCGTATATGTGTTTGCATACCTTTATTTCATTTTTATTTTATTTAGTTTAATGGAATAAATTAAACTCTGATTTGACATAACAACACATGATTTTGTTCAGTTTCATGTAAGAATTTTTTGTAATAATTTGAAGACGTGGCAACACCGTTGGTAAAGTTAGGTAAAGTTTAAAACGTTTTTTGATACTGTTAATTTTCTCAAAAGTATAATTTTTGGAAGTTGAAATAAAAAATGTTGTTAATTAAGTGTGTCTTACATGAAAAATACCTCACGTTTAAAAGTATAAAGAAATGTATTAACACTATTAAAGAGCAGGTCTCAAGTTTTTATGTTACACAAATACTTACATTGCATTAAAGACGAATGTGGAATAACTTGGAGTGTGATAAATGTGCATTTAAAAATTACAGACCAATTTCTTTGTTGCCACAGTTCTCAAAAATTTTAGAAAAATTATTTGTAATCAGATTAGACAAATATAGTATGTTGATGGGCAAGATATTTTAAGTGATAGTCAGTATGGATGTACATTAAAGAATTCTACATCTATGGCTCTCATGGAGTTGATGGAACAAATAACTACAGCTGTTGATAAAAAACAATATGGTATAAGTATATTTGTTGATTTAAAAAAGGCTTTCGATACAATAGATCACACCATTCTCCTTGAGAAATTGAATGTGTATGGCATTAGAGGACCAGCGCTGCAGTGGGTACATAGTTATTTGAAAGATAGGAAGCAGTTTGTACAGATAAATGATGTAAGATCTGATTTTTGTAATATCACGCGGAGTTCCACAAGGCTCTGTACTTGGACATAAGTTGTTTATTTTACATGTCAATAATTTGGTAAATGTGTCGGGACTCCTCAGATGTGTCCTCTTTGCAGATGATACTACTTTCTTTTGTTTAGGTGAGGATATGAAACAGATGTTGGAATTGATGAAGAAAGAGTTTGTCAAAATACAGACTTGGTTTACTTTAAACTAAATAAATTATCCTGGTGAAGATTTTCAGTCATCCAGGACATGATAAAATCAGAACAAGCGCTCAATACAAATTTTTTTTAAAGTCCAGTTGTTTTTGTATTGAGCGCTTGTTCTGATTAAATAAATTATCATTAAATCTAGACAAAACTTATTATATGATATTTAGTAATAAAAAGAAAACTGCAGATGTTTCATTTACAGTTGAGGGTGGTGAGATCTGTAGAGTGAGTGAGGTCAAGCTCTTGGGTGTTGTCATTGATGACAAACTGACTTGGAAACAACATATAGATTCTGTAAAAATGAAAATATCTATATCCATTGATGTACTATATAAAGGCATGGACCTGTTGAATGACAAAGCGTTGCATTTCTTGTATAACACAATTATTGTTCCACATTTAATTTATTGTATTGATGTTTGGGGAAATGCATGTAAAACTATTACAAAACCTATTTTTATTTTACAGAAAAGAGCTGTAAGGATTATTGCAAGAAAACATTACTGTCATCCATCTAGTATATTGTTTTTTCAATTGAAATTACTGATGTTCCATGATTTAGTAGATTACATATTTTAATGATGATGTATAAAGCTCCTAACAACACACTACCCTTAAATATTCAGACACATTTTGTTAAAAGATCAAGCTGTTACAATTTAAAGGGAACTGATGTATTTGTAAAGACACAATGTAGAACTAGTTTGAAGGGATGGTCTACCTCAGTCCAGGGAGTTAGATTGTGGAATGACTTGGAGTGTGATGTGAAAAAAACGATGTCAATGTTTGTGTTAAGAAAATGATCAAAAGTGAATTGTTGAAGAAATATATATGAAGTGGTTTAATGTGTAATGCGTTGAAATTGGTAAATTGAGATGAGTTATTAATTTTTAGTTACTTATAGATAATTATTGTTTGAATTGATTGTTTTGAAAAGGGGCAGGTATAATAAGATTTTTTCTTCTTTCTGCCGCCTTTCATTTTATATTTAATTTTTAATTTTTATGAGATACATGTGTTTGTTATGTATTTATTTTATAAAATGAATAAATAAATAAAAGAAAGAAAGAAAGAAAGAAAGAAAAGAAGAAAGAAAGAACAAATTGCATAAAATTATTTAATAAACACAAGGGTTATGAGGGGGGTCCCTGAAACTTTTTCTCCACTATAAGGGGTCCCTGAACCCAAAAAGTTTGAGAACCACTGGAAAAGAAAGGTAAGGGGTTTTATTTACTTCACCATACCAGCTTTATTGGCATGACCCTATAAACACTATGAGTGTTTATAGGGTCATGCCAATAAAGCTGGCCAAAGTGCTGGACACATAATATGACAATCATACAATCAGCCAATAAAAAACAATTAAAACAGTCAAAAATCCACATCACAGATGGTGTCAAAGGTCGGTGTTTACAATGCTTGATGGTATCTGGAAGGGGATGGGAAACAGTAAGTACCGTATTTTCCGGAGTATAGGTCGCACCCGAGTATAGGTCGCACCTACGTCAAAATGTGGACCGTGTTTAGCTCTGCTGCAAATGTCTCGTCCACAGGAGCGCACAGCAAGGCTTTTAAGAAGATTAACACTTAAAAACAATTAATTGTTTGATAAAAATTATAGCAAATATGTGTCTGAGCTGAACTTTTCTTTAATAAATGAATAATTTTAGCAGGATAAACACCTAAAAATATATATATTTGTTAGCTGACATTATTGTAAGAGTGTGTCTCAGTTTAATTTTTGTTAATAAATGATTACAAATCAGCTTATTTTATAAAAAGCCATATATAGGTCGCACCCGAGTATAGGTCGCAGGCCATGAAAAAATTATAAAAAGGTGCGACCTATACTCCGGAAAATACGGGTAACTATTTTCAGGGTAATGTAGCAGAAGGTTCTTGTCATACTTTAGTTGTTTTGTTGACAGGTATGGCGAGGAGGGAGAAGGATTCCAGTAGAAGGGCAGCACTTGGTGAGGAAAGTGAATGATGATGAGTGTGAAGATGGCAAGGAGGAACTCATTGAACACTGAACCAGAGGTATCTGTTCACATGTTGATGATGAAGAGACTGGCGATGTCTGGTATTTGGTTCTACAGAAGTTCATGGTTATGAGGCACTTTATTTCCACAGGAAAAATCACGAGGACCAGGACTAGGAGGCACAAAGAAATACAAAGGTTAATTCTACTTTTCACCAAGGTAAAGATTGTATGGCTGTCACAAGCACCTGTGTGACAGCACCTGTGTGACAGCACCTGTGTGACAGCACCTGTGTGACAAGATGGCGCCAGTGTGTTGGGCGTCTCGTCTGCCACTCTGTCTTTTTTTATTATTATTGTTTCTATGCTTTTATGATGTGGACTCTCTACTGGTGTATGATCGCCAAACCCTTTTTGGGCTTCGTCTGCCTGCTGCTAATATTTTACATCATCATGAGAAGCACGATTCTTTGCCCCCGCTGTTGGCCGGAGTTCCATCATACCTGTGCCGGGTACCACACCCCCCTCGCCGGAGAAGACGTCACCGGCGTCGAGGTAAACGCGGTGGGCTCTTGGTGAAGCTGAGGACCGTTTTGGCAAGTTCGCCGGGAGTATTCCTGTCCCAGATTGGATCATTTCCTGGTCTGCATGCTTCGCGGCGCTCCTTGGACCCGGTTGATTCCTGGCTGGTACCTGTTGTCGACTCGGATCAACATTTCTTTCCTCCACGTCTCACTCCTCCACATCTGCGCTGGCGAAGTGCCGACCTTGGAAATCTGCAACACTTTGCTCGGATTAATTCTTCTGCTGCATCGCCAGAACCAGTTCCTATCAGGATGGGTCTGGTAAACGCGAGATCTGTTGCAAACAAAACTTTTATTCTGAAGGATTTTTATTCGTCTCAGGGTTTGGACTTTCTCTCCGTGACGGAAACTTGGATTTCTTCGGGTGAGTCCAGTGTTTTCTCAGAACTTTTACCCCATGGCTGCTCATATTTTAATACTCCAAGGCTCTCGGGCCGTGGAGGAGGTTTAGCTGTCATTTATAAATCTTGTTTTGACTGTAAGCAGTTGTCCCCCCCGACTGCTTTTTCTTCGTTTGAACTGAGCATGTCCACGCGATATTGCAGAGTCGCGTAAGCCAACACAACCCCACAACATCCAGAGCCCTAAGGAACTCAGGACGAATCTCATCCACCCCCGGAGCCTTGCCACCGCGGAGCTTTTTAACCACCTCGGCGACCTCCGCACCAGAGATTGGAGAGCCCGATCCAAAGTCCCCAGGCTCCGCTTCCTCAGTGGAAGACGTGCCAGTAGGATTGAGGAGGTCTTCGAAGTATTCCGCCCACCGACTCACAACATCCCGAGTTGAGGTCAACAGCACGCCATCCCCACCATAAATGGTGTTGGTCGCGTACCGCTTTCCCCCCCTGAGACGCCGGATGGTGGACCAGAATCGCCTCGAAGCCGTACGGAAGTCATTCTCCATGGCCTCTCCGAACTCCTCCCACGCCCGAGTTTTTGCCTCAGCAACCACCCGAGCCGCATGCCGCTTGGACTGCCGGTACCTATCTGCTGCTTCCGGGGTCCCACAGGCCAAAAAGGCCCAATAGGACTCCTTCTTCAGCTTGACAGCATCCCTCACCGCCGGTGTCCACCACCGGGTTCGAGGGTTGCCACCACGACAGGCACCAACAACCTTGCGGCCACAACTCCGATAAGCTGCCTCGACAATAGAGGCGCGAAACATGGCCCACTCGGGCTCAATGTCCCCCGCCTCCCTCGGAACGTGTTCAAAGCTCTCCCGGAGGTGGGAGTTAAAGCTCCGTCTTACGGGAGACTCTGCCAGACGTTCCCAGCAGACCCTCACAATACGTTTGGGTCTGCCAGGTCTGACCGGCATCCTCCCCCACCATCGGAGCCAACTCACCACCAGGTAGTGGTCAGTTGACAGCTCCGCCCCTCTCTTCACCCGAGTGTCCAGGACATGCGGCCGCAGATCAGATGAGACGACAACAAAGTCGATCATTGAACTGCGACCTAGGGTGTCCTGGTGCCAAGAGCACATATGGACACCCTTATGCCTGAACATGGTGTTCGTTATGGACAATCCATGACGAGCACAGAAGTCCAACAACAGAACACCACTCGGGTTCAGATCAGGGGGGCCGTTCCTCCCAACCACACCCCTCCAGGTCTCACTGTCATTGCCCACGTGAGCGTTGAAGTCCCCCAGCAGAACAAGGGAGTCCCCAGGAGGCGCACCCTCCAATACCCCCTCCAAGGACTCCAAAAAGGGTGGGTAATCTGCGCTGCCGTTCGGCGCATAGGCACAAACAACAGTCAGAGCCCGTCCCCCCACACGTAGGCGAAGGGAGGCTACCCTCTCGTTCACCGGGGTGAACCCCAACGTACAGGCACCGAGATGGGGGGCAACAAGTATGCCCACTCCTGCTCGGCGCCTCTCACCAGGGGCAACTCCAGAGTGGAAGAGTGTCCAACCCCTCTCAAGGAAACTGGTTCCAGAGCCAGAGCCATGCGTTGAGGTGAGTCCGACTATTTCTAGCCGGAACCTCTCAACCTCACACACTAGCTCAGGCTCCTTCCCCACCAGAGAGGTGACATTCCATGTCCCAATGGCCAGCTTCTGTAGCCGAGGATCAGACCGCCAGGGTCCCCGCCCTCGGCCACCACCCATTCCACAATGCACCCGACCCCTTTGGCCCCTCCCACAGGTGGTGAGCCTATGGGAGCACCAGTTCCCTTGGATTGGCAGACTGGGGTGGTGGTTCCCCTATTCAAAAAGGGGGACCGTAGGGTGTGTTCCAACTATAGAGGGATCACACTCTTAAGCCTCCCTGGTAAGGTCTATTCAGGGGTTCTGGAGAGGAGGGTCCGTCGGATAGTCGAACCTCGGATTCAGGAGGAGCAGTGTGGTTTTCGTCCTGGTCGTGGAACACTAGACCAGCTCTACACCCTCAACAGGGTCCTGGAGGGTGCGTGGGAGTTTGCCCAACCAGTTTACATGTGCTTTGTAGACTTGGAAAAGGCATTCGACCGCGTCCCTCGGGGGGTTCTGTGGCGGGTACTCCGGGAGTATGGGGTACCAGGCCCATTGATATGGGCTGTTAGGTCCCTGTACGACCGGTGTCAGAGCTTGGTCCGCATTGCCGGCAGTAAGTCAGGCTCGTTTCCGGTGAGAGTTGGACTCCGCCAAGGTTGCCCTTTGTCACCGATTCTGTTTATAACTTTTATGGACAGAATTTCTAGGCGCAGCCAAGGTGTTGAGAGGATCCGTTTTGGTGGCCTTAGAATCGCTTCTCTGTTTTTTGCAGATGATGTGGTCCTATTGGCTTCATCAGCTCGTGATCTACAGCTTTCACTGGAGCGGTTTGCAGCTGAATGCGATGCGGCCGGGATGAGGATCAGTTCCTCCAAATCCGAGGCCATGGTCTTGAGCCGGAAAAGGGTAGCGTGCCCTCTCCGGGTCGGGGAGGAGGTCCTGCCCCAAGTGGAGGAGTTTAAGTATCTCGGGATCTTGTTCACGAATGAGGGAAAACTGGAGCGTGAGATCGATAGGCGGATAGGTGCAGCGTCCGCAGTGAAGCGGGCGCTGTACCGGTCTGTCGTGGTGAAGAGAGAGCTGAGTCAAAAGGCAAAGCTCTCAATTTACCGATCGATCTACGTTCCCACCCTCATCTATGGTCATGAGCTTTGGGTTATGACCGAAAGAACAAGATCTCGGATACAAGCGGCTGAAATGAGTTTTCTCCGCAGGGTGGCTGGACTCTCCCTTAGAGATAGGGTGAGAAGCTCAGTCATCCGGGAGGGACTCGGAGTAGAGCCGCTGCTTCTCCACATCGAGAGGAGCCAGTTGAGGTGGCTCGGGCATCTGGTTAGGATGCCTCCTGGACGCCTCCCTGGTGAGGTGTTCCGGGCATGTCCCACCGGGAGGAGACCCAGAGGAAGACCCAGGATACGCTGGAGGGACTATGTTTCTCGGCTGGCCTGGGAACGCCTTGGGATTCCCCCAGAGGAGCTGCTCCAAGTGGCTGGGGAGAGGGAAGTCTGGGCCTCCCTACTTAGGCTGCTACCCCCGCGACCCGACCCCGGATAAGCGGAAGAAAATGGATGGATGGATGGATGGATGAACTGAGCATGTTTGAGCTCAGCTGCACTCCTCCACTTCTGTGCGCAGTCATCTATAGGGCTCCCAAATACAATAAGGACTTCATACGGGACTTTTCTGATTTTTTGAGCGATTACATGTCCAAATATGAGCAAATTTTATTTTTAGGAGACTTTAATATCCCGGTGTGCAGCCCTGGAAAGCCGCTGGTGAAGGATTTTTTAGATTTAGTGGATGCATTTGGTCTCACTCAATCAGTGAAGGGCCCAACGCATGAACGTACACACACCCTCGACCTTGTCTTATCTTATGGATTGTCTATTTTAAACTTGGAAATTGGTGATGCATTGTTTTCCGACCATATGCCAGTTTTATTTGATTTTATTCCTGTTTCTAAAGCTGTTAAACCCTGTGCTCCTGCTCGAAGCTGCCGTGTTTTTAACTCATCCACTGCTGCTCATTTTTCCACTGCCTTTAATCATTTAAATTCACAGCTCTCTGTGTCTCTCAGCACTGAGGAGCTTTCACTACATTTTGATTCTTTATGCAACACTATTCTGAATGATGTGGCCCCAATTAAAACTAGGCGTTCAAAGCCTAAATCTGACCCGTGGTTGAGCGACCATACCCGTGCCATTAGGCAGGTATGCAGGAAAAATGAACGCAAATGGAGAAAGGATGGTCTCCAAGTCTCATTTGATATGGTGAGAGAGAGTTGGCGTCGCTATCAACAAGCTGTAAAAACAGCCAGAGCCAAATATTTCTCTGACATTATTGTTGCCAACTCTCACAATCCCCGTGTTCTTTATGATACAATCAACACGGTCCTAAATTCACATGAACCGGTTCCTATTGAAGCATCTAAAGAACTTTGTGATAAGTTCCTTCAATTTTTTTTGGACAAGGTTACGAACACGAGGGCTTGTATTTCTTTTCCTTCCCATGACCCTTCCATCCTGGTCCCCTGTCCTGCACTTTTTGATCATCTGGAGCCTATTTCTCTCTCCTACCTAGAGAAAATTGTCACCAGTATGAAACCATCAGGTTCCCCCCTTGATGTTGTACCTCCTTGTTTTCTTAAGGAGGTATTTTCTACAGTTGGCTCTTTTGTTCTAAATTTGATCAATAGCAGCTTAATGTTTAGCGTGGTGCCAGGCAATTTTAGACATGCTGTGGTTCAGCCATTATTGAAAAAACCTGGCCTTGATCCTACCTCTTTGTCCAACTTTAGGCCAATTTCAAAGTTACCTTTTATTTCAAAAATATTGGAAAAAGTTGTTTACACCCAGCTGAAGGACTTTTTGGATGAATTTAAAATTTTGGAGGTCTTCCAGTCTGGTTTTAAAACCTACCATAGCACTGAATCTGCTCTTCTAAGGGTTTTTAATGACATATTTTTATCGCTGGATTCTGGAAACTGTGTTTTACTTGTGCTTTTAGATTTAACAGCTGCTTTTGACACAGTCGACCATGAAATTCTTATCGCCAGATTGGAGCAATGGGTGGGCATCACTGGCTCAGCTCTGCAGTGGTTTAGGTCCTACCTTTCAAATCGAAGTTTCAGTGTGAAGATTGATAATTTTACCTCTGCATCTGCTGCCCTCCCCTGGGGTGTACCCCAGGGATCTATCCTTGGTCCTCTTCTCTTCTCACTTTACCTTCTGCCACTCGGTTCTATTTTCAGAAAGCATGGTGTGCAGTTTCATTTGTATGCGGATGACTGTCAAGTCTATTTTCCTGTAAAACAAAATGGCTCCACGCAGTCTCTTCTGGACTGTCTTGGTGACATTAGAGGGTGGATGGCGCTTAATTTCCTCCATTTTAATGATAAAAAGACCGAGGTTATGGTCTTTAAATCTAGTGCTCCTGACAGTCCCACCACTTTTGATTTTTCCTCTTTGGCCCCATATGAAAAGTCGATTGTGACAAATCTAGGAGTGAAAATTGACCCCTGCCTGAAACTGGACTGTCACATCAACAGCATGGTTAAGTCCTCGTTCTTTCATCTGAGGCGCCTGTCAAAAATCAAGCCCCTCCTTTCTAGACGCCACTTAGAGACAGTAATCCACGCTTTTATTACTTCACGCCTGGATTATTGTAACTCTCTTCTGATTGGAGTAAATAAGGCCTCGCTTTCTCGGTTGCAGCTGGTACAAAATGCTGCTGCACGATTTTTGACTGGTACAGGCAGACGTGAGCACATCACTCCAGTTTTAATGTCCCTTCATTGGCTTCCTGTCCAGTTTCGAATCCATTTTAAAGTTTTATTGTTTGTTTTTAAGTCTTTGAACGGTTTTAGTCCCTCTTATCTGTCTGAACTGCTTCAACTTTATGTGCCATCACGTGCTCTTAGATCCGCTGACCAGATGCTTTTAGCAGTCCCGAAAACCTTTTATAAGACCAGAGGAGACAGAGCATTTTCAGCTCTGGCTCCTAAATTGTGGAACGAGCTGCCACTGAAGGTCAGGCAGGCCCCATCAATATCTGTTTTTAAAACTCGTTTAAAAACACATATGTTTTCATTGGCTTTTAAACCAGAATGAGTTCACATCTCTGTTTTAATGTTGTATTATTTTACTTGTGATGTTCTGATATTTATATGATTGAGATTGATTGTTTTTATTGTTTTGTGCTTGTTTTTATTCTTGTACAGCACTTCGGACGGCTGCTGCTGTATTTTTAAGTGCTTTATAAATAAACTGGTATAATAATAATAATAATAATAAATTCAATTTATACCGCACTTTTCATTAATAAAAATCTCAAAGTGCTATAAAAATCTCAAAGTGCTAATGTATGGTATGGGTATGGTCTCAGGGGGGGAAGCGGTACGCGACCAACACCATTTATGGTGGGGATGGCGTGCTGTTGACCTCAACTCGGGATGTTGTGAGTCGGTGGGCGGAATACTTTAAAGACCTCCTCAATCCTACTGACACATCTTCCACTGAGGAAGCGGAGCCTGGGGACTTTGGGTCGGGCTCTCCCATCTCTGGTGCTGAGGTCACTGAGGTGGTTAAAAAGCTCCGCGGTGGCAAGGCTCCAGGGGTGGATGAGATTCGCCCTGAGTTCCTTAGGGCTTTGGATGTTGTGGGGTTGTGTTGGCTTACGCAACTCTGTTCATTCAACCTTTATTTATACAGGCTAGCCTCGTTGAGTCACGGGGACTCATTTACAAGAGGGACCTGTCTCACTCACACCAAACAACCATCCACTCTCTCACTCACACCTAGGGTCAATTTAGAGTCACCAATCAGCCTAACATAATATCGCGTGGACATCGGGGGCAGTGCCCTTGGATTGGCAGACTGGAGTGGTGGTTCCCCTATTCAAAAAGGGGGACCGTAGGGTGTGTTCCAACTATAGGGGGATCACACTCTTAAGCCTCCCTGGTAAGGTCTATTCAGGGGTTCTGGAGAGGAGGGTCCGTCGGATAGTCGAACCTCGGATTCAGGAGGAGCAGTGTGGTTTTCGTGCTGGTCGTGGAACACTGGACCAGCTCTACACCCTCAGCAGGGTCCTGGAGGGCGCGTGGGAGTTTGCCCAACCAGTTTACATGTGCTTTGTGGACTTGGAAAAGGCATTCGACCGCGTCCCTCGGGGGGTTCTGTGGGGGGTACTCCGGGAGTATGGGGTACCAGGCCCATTGATATGGGCTGTTAGGTCCCTGTACGACCGGTGTCAGAGCTTGGTCCGCATTGCCGGCAGTAAGTCAGGCTCGTTTCCAGTGAGAGTTGGACCAAGGTTGCCCTTTGTCACCGATTCTGTTCATACTTTTATGGACAGAATTTCTAGTCGCAGCCAAGGTGTTGAGAGGATCCGTTTTGGTGGCCTTAGAATCGCTTCTCTGTTTTTTGCAGATGATGTGGTCCTATTGGCTTCATCAGGTCGTGATCTACAGCTTTCGCTGGAGCGGTTTGCAGCCGAGTGTGATGCGGCCGGGATGAGGATCAGTTCCTCCAAATCCGAGGCCATGGTCTTGAGCCGGAAAAGGGTAGCATGCCCTCTCCGGGTCGGGGATGAGGTCCTGCCCCAAGTGGAGGAGTTTAAGTATCTCGGGTCTTGTTCACGAATGAGGGAAAACTGGAGCGTGAGATCGATAGGCGGATAGGTGCAGCATCCGCAGTGAAGCGGGCTCTGTACCGGTCTGTCGTGGTGAAGAGAGAGCTGAGTCGAAAGGCAAAGCTCTCAATTTACCGATCGATCTACGTTCCCACCCTCATCTATGGTCATGAGCTTTGGGTTGTGACCGAAAGAACGAGATCTCGGATACAAGCGGCTGAAATGAGTTTTCTCCGCAGGGTGTCTGGACTCTCCCTTAGAGATAGGGTGAGAAGCTCAGTCATCCGGGAGGGACTCGGAGTAGAGCCGCTGCTTCTCCACATCGAGAGGAGCCAGTTGAGGTGGCTCGGGCATCTGGTTAGGATGCCTCCTGGACGCCTCCCTGGTGAGGTGTTCCGGGCATGTCCCACCGGGAGGAGACCCAGAGGAAGACCCAGGACACGCTGGAGGGACTATGTTTCTCGGCTGGCCTGGGAACGCCTTGGGATTCCCCCAGAGGAGCTGCTCCATGTGGCTGGGGAGAGGGAAGTCTGGGCCTCCCTACTTAGGCTGCTACCCCCGCGACCCGACCCCGGATAAGCGGAAGAAAATGGATGGATGGATGGAAGTCAACCACCTCTGTGATAAATTCAAGGAATGTTACCTATCACTCAATCTAACCCAACTTATTGACTCTCCCACTAGACCAAACAATAACTGTCCTGAAAAATCTTCCATCTTAGACCTGTTTCTAACAAATACGCCTCACAAATTCCCTGGTACAAGTGTATTTGCTAACATTTCAAGTGATCATTGTGTTATAGCGGCTTTCAGAGATATTAAACTTCCACCTTCTGGACTTCAATTCATGATTCAAGTTCCTTTATTATCCCCGAGGGGCAATTAGATTTGCAGTCAATAGGTGTGCACAGATTCATACATATGCACTTACACACACACACACACAAGACAATAAGACATTAAAATAACAGTGTTAAAATTAGTGTACATTAAGAAACCTGATTGTTATTGGGATAAATGAGTTTTTAAATCTGTTTGTTCTACATCTGGGTTGCAGAAACTTGCGTCCAGATGAAAGCAGCCTGAACTCGTCATGAAGTGGGTGATCAGGGTTTGCCAGAATCTGCCTGGCCTTGTTCACTGACCTCACCTTGTGTAGGTCTGCAAGGTTCTTTAGGTCTATGCCAGCAGTTTTGCTGCACATCCTGACAATCCCCGAGAGTTTGCTTTTGTTCTTACAGGTCAAAAGTCCAAACCAACAGATGAAGGAAAAGGTTAAAATAGACTCAATAAAACATGAATAAAACATTCTCATAAAAGTTGAATCAACATTAAAACCAAAAAGCTTCCAATAAAAATACATTCTCCGGTGGGCCTTTTTGCAAAGTGAATTCACGTGAAGGTCAAAGGTCAATTTATCATCAAAAACAGTTCCCAGTTGCACTACCTCCACAGCTTCACCGTCAATGACCACGGGAGCTGTTACTGAAGAATTTTTCCTGAAATTGATTATCATCTCCTTTGTTTTAGAAACATTTTAAAAAGGAAGACTCACACCATTCTGTGAAGTCCACAATCACAGGCCCGGGGTCTGGGTCATCACTGCTCAGAAGGGACAGGATGACAGAGTCATCAGCAAACTTGACAATGTGACGCTGAGGGAAATGGCTGTGACAATCATTTGTGTACAAAATAAATAAAAGAGGCAAAAAAACACACTCCTGAGGGGAACCAGTAGAGGACAGAATGACATCAGAGAGGACCCCATTAACTCTCACCCTCTGAGATCAAACAGTTAAAAAGTTCAGAACCCAACATATGAGGCTGAAGTCAAGACTGTACAGACATTGTAATTTCTCTGCTAAAATATGGGGCTGAATACAGTTAAAAGCATATGAAAAGTCAATAAAAACCAATCTTGCAAATGTTTTTGCACTTCAAGGTGTCCTAAAACCTTATTTAAAAGAAATTCCGGGAGGACGCGGAGCAAGATGGCAGCATAAGATCGAGCTCCCTTGTCGAAGAAATAAAAAACCTCCGTAAATCAAAGAAACTGTTTAACCACGATTAGAACTCGATGCGAAATGAGTGGAGGGTGTAAACCGAGAAGCGGAAAGAAGAAAATGTCAGATAAACAAGACTCTGAAGTTGGGCAAGAGGACGAAGAAAACGGCTACTCGAAGCAGCTCCAGACAGTGTTGAAGGGGTTAAACACCATTACGGCGGAAATTTTGGACTTCAAAAAGGAGGTGAAGGAGGACCTCACAAAATCAAAGATAAATTCAAAGAGGAGGTAAAGCAAGAATTTGGGGGTTTTAAAGAAGAAATTAAGAAAAAAGTGGCACAGAATGATGCGGAATTACAGAAACAACAAGAGGACATCACAGAGGCATAGGGCCGCATAGCAGAGCTGGAGGAGTGGAACATGGAAGCGAAGGGCGCCATTCTGAGCCTTTAAAACAGCAAAGGGAACTACAAGAGAAGCTAACTGAAGTGGAAGGAGGCGTTGTAATATGAGAATTTACAACGTGGCTGAACAAGATGAAAAATCAGTCCGATAAATGGTGGAGGGGATGCTGCAGCACAAGCTAG
>JBBPBX010015551.1:32472-49291 GCA_038048925.1 Garcialebias charrua | reverse complement strand
GTGACATTTTGCAGTGTTTATTCTTATTATTTATTTATTCATGAGTCTGACAGCCTCAGGGTAGAAGCTGTTTCTCAGTCTAGTGGTTCTACATTTGATGCTCCTCAACCTCCGTCCCGAGGGGAGTGGTGCAAAGAGTGAGTGTGCTGGGTGAGTGAGGTCTTTCATGATGCAGGTGGCTCTTTTTCTGCATCTGGAGGTGTAAATGTCTGTGATGGTGGGGAGACTGACTCCCACAGACTTCTGTGCAGCCTTCACCACTCTCTTCTAAATGTTCTGGTTAAGTTCTGGTAGATTTTATAAATCAAATTTGGCTGAAGCACTAATGACTTTAGGCTAGCCGCTAGTATCTCAGTGGTTAGTGACAAATTACAAGAAGTACGTGTCCAAAATTTCTCTAAACTTTTTAATGGATTCTCAATTTTATCATGTGATTTACTGGCTTTCATTCTTAGGTTGCAGACGTTTGAACTTGTTCAAATAAAACTGAGCAGCAAGTTTTCTCTCAAAATAGCCACAGAGGGGTTGTGGGTGTCTGAAACCCATTTTGAAAGCCTTCTCGTTTTAGCTTTTGTAAATCTAAAGTGCTAGAGGTGTTTTATTTTCTTGGTAATATGTATGCCAAATTATGCTGGGAGTTTGTGTAAACATGTTCAGTGTAATTCCAAATGAAAATTTGCATTCTCACAAATGTTGTTTTTCCAACTAGTCAACAGTCAGCTTTGTGAGCTACTATCTTTACATTTCTCGTGAGCAGTTAGGACGTTTTTATCAGTCCTCGGGACAGCTGTGGATCAGGAGAAAGAGCATTCAAATATAAAGGCTGTTGACTCAAACCACTTTTTTAACAAGTCCATTTCACACAACACTTTCAAGCTGAGCCTGAGACGCCTTCTTCCCACAATAGTGTCAAGTGTGAAATGACCGAGATGGAACGTGGAGTGCTGAAGTTGATCCACTACTGATCTGTCTCGAAGGATGCAGGAAGGTAGTCATCAAGAAGAGTTGGTGAGTAGGTGTGAAGTGGGGAACTGTGATTGTGATGGTACACTGTAACCAAAGATGCTGATTCCACGCCATTGGTCCCATGATGGATCCAAACAGGTTACTGGTAGTTCTTGAACCAAAGGCAGCTTAAAGTGTATTGCTTTTGCTGATATATCAGAGTCAGAGAGAGTCTTTATTGTCATTTGCACCGCATGTGGTACATGTGATGAAAACGAGATTATGTACACGAGGTCCCAGTTACATCCAACAACAAATGCAAGAGAAAAACAGTAATAACATCTAGAATTAACTAAGAAAAACATCAACTAGTAATACACTAAGCCTAATATAGTGGGAATAAACAGCAGCACGAACATGAGTTTGTATGAGCAGATGGTCACAGATGAACACAGATGAACACAGCAACAAGAAAACAGATCAGCATCAGTATGATGTGATATTTTGCAGTGTTTATTTTTTATTTTATTTTTATTTATTCATGAGTCTAACAGCCTCAGGGTAGAAGCTGTTCCTCAGTCTAGTGGTTCTACACTTGATGCTCCTCAACCTCCGTCCTGAGGGGAGTGGGGCAAAGAGTGAGTGTGCTGGATGAGTGAGGTCTTTCATGATGCAGGTGGCTCTTTTCCTGCATCTGGAGGTGTAAATGTCTGTGATTGTGGGGAGACTGACTCCAACAGACTTCTGTGCAGCCTTCACCACTCTCTGCAGAGCTTTCCTCTCTTCAACTGTGCAGCCTCCATGCCACACGTTGATGCTGGAGCACAGGACACTCTCCACTGCACACCTGTAGAACGAGGTGAGAACTGGGCTGCTCAGACCAGCACGTCTCAGCCGTCTGAGGAAGTAGAGTCTCTGATGACCTTTCTTGATCAGGCTGGTGGTGTTGTTGCTCCAGCTGAGGTTATCATTCATGTGTACACCCAAGTATTTGTAGCTGGAGACCACTTCCACTGCAGACCCACCTATTTTCAGTGGGGCGTGGGTGTGTTTGTTCCTTCTGAAGTCCACAATCATCTCCTTTGTCTTCTTCACATTCATGTGAAGATTATTCTCTTTGCACCAGCTCTCCAGGTGTTCCACCTCCTGTCTGTAGCTGGACTCATCATTGTTTGTGATGCATCCCACCACCGCTGTATCATCTGCAAACTTAACAATATGACAGCCTGGAAGTGTGGCTGTACAATCATATGTGAGCAGAGTGAACAGAAGGGGGCTCAGCACACATCCCTGAGGAGAGCCAGTGCTGAGGGTTATGGTGGAGGAGGAGAAGTTGTGGATCTTCACGGACTGTGGTCTGTCTGTTAAGAAGTCTAGTACCCAGTTACAAATAGAGGGGCTTAGTCCAAGTGTAGATAGTTTGTCTATCAGAGTTTGGGGGATCATGGTGTTGAAGGCAGATGTGAAGTCCACAAAGAGCAGACGCACGTATGAGTCCTTCTGATCCAGGTGGGTGAGAGCAGTGTGGACCACGGAAGAAATGGCGTCCTCTGTTGATCGGTTCTCACGGTATGCGTATTGATGAGGGTCCTCATTGATGTTGACGGTTGCCTTGATGTGGGACATGACCAGTTTCTCAAAACATTTAGCGACTATCGGGGTGAGGGCCACCGGTCTATAGTCATTCAGACCAGTCACTGTGGAGCTCTTTGGGACTGGGATGATGGTCGCGGTCTTCAGGCAGGTGGGAACTGACTCCAGTGCAAGTGAGGTGGTGAAGATGTCAGCCAGCACCTCACAGAGCTGGTCCGCACATTCCTTCAGAACTTTCCCTGGAAAATATATCATAATCATCAATATATCATGGAAATACAGACATAACAGTCTACATGTTACAGTGTCAATGAGCAAGACCCTGAACTACACAATATTGAGGGACGATAAAGCACTGGCAACACTTTTAGGCTGTGCAGTTCAAGATATGTTCTATGAAATGAATGAAAAACACTTGTGTGGAAGGCATTTTGAGTAATCAATAAAAATATGAAACTATAAACGGCAGTTGATTAACTATTCGTTATATAAGAAAGTTCATGCTCAATAATCCAGGTACCAAATCCAATAATTCTCAGTCGGGTCATCTGGACAGTTTCTTTTTTATAGAACTGTTTCACCCTCTATCCAGAGGGCATCATCAGTCAAAGGCGTTCCAGCAAACTGTTCCCTCACCAAGCAGTAAACAACTTAAGTGGAACAACCAGTTTGCTGGTGCCAAGATGGTTTCTGGAGGCCGTCCTGTCCCTCGTCGACTCCTCCCAGGCAGCCACAACCAAAGTGGTTCAAGTAGTAAATGGGGGTAGCAACTCTAAAAAGAGTCTCCCAGGGATTCAATATCCGTCAAAGAATCAAGTTTTATTTTTTTTATTTTTTTTTATTGGCTTGCTGCATCACGTATAAAGGTTTTTTTCTGCACCAGTATCCTTATTCTGACACATCAGACCACATAAGATCCATTGGGATCACACTTAGTCTGGCACCCTTATCCACGTGATCGACTGTGTTCCTGAATGTGAAGGAGGAGCCTAGGCCCTATATACTGTATTTGTAATGCCATGTCACGTGATATATGCCCCTTCCAGTCCAAGATCTTGTGTCAAAATTGTATCGGAGAGGCCAGCGCTGTAAACTGTGTATTTTCTCCTGCCTTGATTTAATACAATTGGTTAAACTTAATTCACGTTTCCTTGATTTATCGATAGTGTGAGTTACTACAGCACTTCTAAGGGAGGTCTGAGCCTGGTGGCCACATGAGCTGGAGGCGTGCCTGGGGTCCGAGATGAGGCCTAATGACCACGTCTAGCAACAGCTGCAACAGCTTGGGGCTCGCATCAGCTCACGTTGCAACATATTTATGATGGAGTGAATGAAGGCACTTCTTTGGGTGAAAGTGCAAAATCTGAACAGTGGACAAGAAGCCATATAGGCTACTGTTGGTATAACGCAAATGCGTATAGCATGAACAATGAGAATTTAAATCTGGAGAAATTCAAGTGTACAGACATGTTCATTTCATTGTTTCTAGAAAACCACAAATGGTTATCACAGTTCTAAGATCCTTTAGACAGTCAAAGAGATACACTTGTAATTTAGATGTGTCTTTTTAAGTTCAGTAATACAAACATATGAATATTGAGGAATTATGCCAGATGAGTTTAACAGTTCATTTAATGGTCCTTCTCATCCTGAACATTTCATTGCATTGTTGACCTTGTGTTTACCTGCATGACAAATAAACAGCGTAACATAACAGTCAAGTTGTTGGTAAAATGTCGGGGGAGCTGTGAAAGTTGGGAGTCAAGGTCAGGGTTCCATGAAGGCATCAACTTTTAATTCTGAGACATAAAAGTACACAATCTCAAAGTGAACTTAATGATGTCCCCAAGGAGTAAAATATTCTAAGACTGTGAGTTGGAGAAAGAATATACAGTTGACATGAACATCCCCAAAAATGAAGAGTGGAATAAATGGTGCAAACGAGCGTAAGAGCTCAGCAGATGTTCACTTAACGCTCAACCATCAGTCTGTCCCTGATGTTTATCGTTTACGTAGACCTTTTCTTCTTCCTCATCACTCCTGCAGCTTCTGAGCCCCTTCACTCTTCCCAGCCCACATGAACTTCATGCTGCAGCCATTTTTCCACCTCCTCCCTTTCTCACTCATTAGGTCTCTTTTGTTTTCCGTCATTCCAGCAGCCCGGGAATCCTCTGTTCTTTCGTGGCACTGTAGTGGTTCAAATGTCAATGGAAAAAGAAAAGCCGGGCGGTCTTTTAGCCTGTCAGTTTCTTCATCAGGGTCTTTGATCAGTTTGTTTCTGGGGCTAGTATTTGAGCCTCAGCTCTCAACACTATCCCCAGCAAGTCCATCAGTAGACTGCTTCTGCTAAGTGTGAACTCCTCGAGAGTTGTCTTTGCCCAAGTCGAAGAGCTGTGGGTGGCAGGATAATTGGCAGCTCCTTGCTACTCCTTTGTTTCACTAGGTAGCCATTAATATGAGAAGTATGGCTGCATGCACTGACTTTTATTTGACTTTTACTGTCCTAATTATAGCTCACTTTTTTGTTGTTTAAGAAGACTGTTGAGGTTTACACTGAACTTGGGAATTAAAAGATCTACTGTACACTGGCATCACAAACACACATCCAGTTGAGTTTCAATTTTTTTAAGAGCAGTTTTTATTTTTTTATTTGTTGGGGGGGCGGGGCTAAAACAAAATAAAAACTATTGTGTTCATTGGGTAGACAAGTTACAGAAACAAATTCAAAAGGAGTGCTGACTGAACGCGTTTCTCCATCCGCACCCGCTCTAATCTTTGCATTTGATTCACTTCCTGGTCGTGCAGTCATGTGACTTTCAACAAAAGCTTTTTTTTTTCTTTTTTTTTATTTTTTTTTTACAAAAATATAAACCCATTCTGTTCACAAATTTTATGGACAGAATTCTTCGGTGCAGCCAGATGTCCGAGGGATTCTGGTTCGGTGGCCTCAGGATTCCATCTCTGCTCTTTGCAGATGATGTGGTCCTGTTGGCGTCATCGTGCCGTGATCTCCAGCTCTCAGTGGAGTGGTTCACAGCCGAGTGTGAAGCGGCTGGGATGAGAACCAGCACCTCCAAATCTGAGGCCATGATCCTCAGTCAGAAAAGGGTGGATTGCTCTCTTCAGGTCGAGGGTGAGGTTCTACCTCAAATGGAGGAGTTCAAGTATCTCTGGGTTTTGTTCACAAGTGAGGGAATAATGGAGCGTGAGATTGACAGACGGATTGGTGCAACATCTGCAGTATTGCGGACTCTGTGCCGGTCCAGTGTGGTGAAGAGAGAGCTGAGCTGTAAGGCAAAGCTCTCTGTTTACTGGTTGTTCTGTGTTCCTACTCTCACCTATGGTCTTGAGCTCTGAAACAACGAGATTGCGGATACATGCAGTTGAAATGGGTTTCCTCTGCATGGTAGCTGAAATCTCCCTTAGACATAGGGTGAAATTCAATTATCAGTGAGAGACTCTGAGTAGCTACTCCTCCACATTGAGAGGAGCCAGTTGAGGTGGTTTGGGTATCTGGTAAGGATGCTTCCTGGGCACTTCCCTAGGGTGGTGTTTTGGGTCTGTCTGACTGGGAGGAGACTACATCTCTAGGTTGGCCTGGGAATGCCTTGGTATCCTCCCAGAAGAGCTGAAAGAGGTGGCTGTGGAGATATGTACATACATACACAATAAAATAAAATTGCTTAGGTCCATTTTGAATATAAATTTAATTTTGATTAATTACTTTTTGTGGTCACTGAATAATTTTCACTGTTTGTAGCTCTTTTGCAAGATCTTAACTTTAAATAAACACAGCATTTTAACAAACAGAAGACATGCGTCGAATAAATAAATCCACTTAATTAAAAAAATACATGTTTTTCAAACACTTTTATTTATTGTGGTGTTTATCAATATAAACTAAGATAAACAAAACAAGGTATATTCTTATCCTGTTGCATGCTCAATAATCCAGATAGAAAAATCTGAAAAGGTTGAGTCAGGTCCTCTGGACGGATTCTTGTTGAAACATTTTGTCATTTATCCAAAAGACTTTGTCAGTCTGAGGAGCTGCAACAAACTCAGTTTTTAAAAAATGCATACTCTTTAATCAAATATTCCTTTAAACATTATAGATATTTTAATGTCGTCATCTACAAAAAGCCAAAATACTTCAGTTTGATCACCTGACCCCCTGGGATTTCTTCCCATGCTTGCAGCTGTTTATTGTCTCGCCCTGTCGTTCACCTGGTGTTCAATTCAGAGCCAGAAGCATGGGTTAAAATAACTAGATGGTTTAGAAACACTTCCTGCTGCTCTTTGAAACAATCCCAAAATGATCACTGAGAATAAACATTGTTGAAGTGTTGGCTGCAAGGCTGAAAACAGTAACTCAGAAGAGGCTTAAAAGCTCAATAGAGCTTAACCAAACAGCAGTATGATGATAATTCAGTGTGGGGCTTTGCCACTATTGGCAGTAACAGTTTTATGTAATCCATTAACACTTGGAAGATCCTATGGAGGGAAATCAGCCACACATTTATTTTTGTCAATGTTTTTATTTATTAATTAATTTTGGTGCAGTCAATAAACATGATTTTTTTTTCTAACAAAGTCATTCCAATTTTTTTTGTCAATTTTTTCTAACCCTCCAATAACCGCACAGAACCATTACTACTCTGTAGTGTTTCTTAGGAGTAAAATCGCCCATAGGGGAAATCTATTATAAATTGATTTTTTCGGTCCCATAGTTGTCATATCTTAAAATAATGCATTTTTATCAGCAATTTTACTTTATTTCATTTTTTTACTTCTAGCCCTCTACTTCAATTTTTTTTTAAAATTAGCTCACTTAGGGGTGTAACTGTACAGTAAAATCACATTTCGGTTCGATTCAGTTTTAGGGAGGGCTCGATTCGGTTAATTTTCGGTACAAAAAAGGCCAAAATAAAGACTTACAAAATGTTGTTTTTTTTTTTTGGAAAATATGTCAAGTAAACAATATGGTTGTATAAAAATAAATAAAAGCAACCTGTTTGGATAAAATTTTAAATAAACGGCACTCTTTACAACAAATAAACTACACTAACGATAAAAATCTTAATAAATACAATAACAGTCAGAACCAGAACAATAAGCAGCAACAGACTATTTACAATCTAACTAATCAAGTTTGAACTATTTGGACAAAAAGACCAACTTGTCCACATTTTCTGCCAAAAGCACATATCTAGTTGCAGTGACAATATGACAAGTTTTGTCCCACCTCATTTATCACATGTGATGTGAATGACAATAAAGACACCTTGACCTTGAATATCTCCAGTGGTGGAGAAAACCAGCTCACTTGCAACAGAGACAGAAGGGCACCCTGAAGCTCTGTACTCACAAACCTCTTCTTGGACCTGCTCCAAAAGGGACTTGCTAGTTCCCACCTGTCCCTGGAAATGTTCAGAGTTCAGTCATCACAGGCGTCTTAGCTGGAGGTGATCTCTGGTGGATAATTTCCCAGAAGTGAAGACATTCTCAAGACTGCAAACAACACAAAGAGATAAAACAAATTGAGTTAATTAAAAAAAGTTAATTATGTAGATCATAATAATACAATACCATTACCTCTTCTTGAACGGTCATCGTTTCTGTTATGAGGTGGTTGATTCTCTCTTCATCATCATCAGGGCAGAGCTTTAATCTGGTCCAGGGCTTGTTGACGATCAGTTTTAGCTTTTTCATAAAGTGCTGGTACAACTTTTTGGCTGAAGTGTTGACGTGATGGATGTCGTAGCGGGGCTCAAGAACTTTAAAGCTCCACTGACATCATCTTTTAACTTTCCATAAAATGGCACAACATATATATATATATTAAGATTGACCCCTGATCGTTTCTGCTAAAACAATGTTAAATTAATTAGAATTCCTCTCGCAAATTGTTTAAAATTAGCGCAGTTTTTTTAACACGATAAATAGGGTTTTCACCGTCGCAGGATGATGACGTAATGACAAGGAGCGTCTCTACTGCGCCACTTGAAAACAATGGAGGAGCTACAAACTCGATCCGTCCAATTTAGCCATTTAAAAGTTAATAATTTAGCGGATTGTCTTCAGAGAAGCCAAAGTTATTTCCAGTAAACAGCAGGTTATAATGTTTTTCAGCTCCTGCTGGTTTTTGGAGACTTCCACTTCATGAGGTGAGCTGCTGTGTGTGGTTACATGAGCTGCATGTGGACGAGGCAGAGAACATGTACATCATCTCCACAGCACTGAAATGGTAATATATTAGTTAATGTTTCTAATAATTATTCAACATTATCATTTATTAGTTTGTGTACAAAACAATTTGCACAGGCTCCTGCAGCTGTTGATTATTTTGCTTCAATTTGTCAGCTTTGTTATTTAATCCAGTCAACATGTTTACAATATTTCATATTTATTTTTCTATTTAATTTGGACATCACTTGGTGTTATAGTGGTGTATCATTAAAATGATGGAAATACTGTACATGACATTAGTTTGACCCATTGTCTTAATATACAGTATACTGCATATAATATATACTGTGTGTGTCTGTGTGTTTTATCATCAATTCACAGAAATATCTTCACCTGAAGAGTGGACACAGGTGGCGGTTCTGTGAAGAAGCTGGAAGCACCTGTTGTGAGGCTGAGGAGTTCTGGCGTGGGTCACGGCCAAACAGTGACTCTAGCCGTTTTCGCATTGGCCAGCCCTCAGTGGCCCGGGGCTCCCCTGGGTGTCTCTGGGCCACCCGCGTTCATTACGCATTTGCCGCAAAGCCGCCTTGAAGTGGGTGGGCAGTTCTCTGGAAGTGGGTGGGGTGGTCTCTTCACGTGGGTGGAGTGTTCGTGTTTTAAGAGAGGAGACTCGGCAAAAAAAAAATTGTTAGCTGGATATATATATATTAGTGTTTCTGCGTTTAATTTTTGTTAATAACTGATCACAAATCAGCTTATGTTACAACGTAAATAACACGAAGCGCACACCCATTTCCGCCTTTCAGCGCGACCTGAATGTCATTAAACAGCATTAAACAATAACTAATATTGTCTAACTGTTGCGCGCAGCCAGGGTTTTAAAATATAACGAATAATCTCTAACTTTTACGTGCAGCTAATTTGTCAGGAGGAGTGATTGCTATATGAGCAAGTTGGACACCTGAAAATTCAGTCCGGAGTATAGCTCAAAGCGTAAAGCACTGCTCTTTTGACCGGGAGAAGTGGGTTCGCTTCCCGCCTGGGACAAAGTTATTTTACTTTTTTTTTCTTTATTCACATTTTCTTTTAAATAAAAAGGAGTTTGTTTGGTTAACAAACTCCTTTTTATTTAAAAGAAAATGTGAATAAAGAGAAAAAAAAAGTAAAATAACTTTGTCACAGGCTGGAAGCGAACCCACTTCTCCCGGTCAAAAGAGCAGTGCTTTACGCTTTGAGCTATACTCCGGACTGAATTTTCAGGTGTCCAACTTGCTCATATAGCAATCACTCCTCCTGACATTTTAGCTGCACGTAAAAGTTAGAGATTATTCGTTATATTTTAAAACCCTGGCTGCGCGCAACAGTTAGACAATATTAGTTATTGTTTAATGCTGTTTAATGACATTCAGGTCGCGCTGAAAGGCGGAAATGGGTGTGCGCTTCGTGTTATTTACGTTGTAACATAAGCTGATTTGTGATCAGTTATTAACAAAAATTTAACTCAGAAACACTAATTCAGCTAACAATTGTTTTAGGGGTTTCTCGTTTCTGTAGTTAAATTTGAATGAAATTCAACCCTCGCGCTGAGGTTGTTTGAATGAGTCCCGCCCCTGCTGCAAACAACGAATCAAATGAGAGCTGAAACTAGCCCTGTCGGGCTCGGCCCGATAAGAACCACGGTGAAGATGGTTCCAGAACAAGGGTGGATCCCGGGCGGAAAAGGTAAATGCGAAGACGCCGAACCCGGGTTAGAAGCTGGGAGAGCCGGGGAGGGCCGGCCAATGCGAAAACGGCTTCTGAGTTTACTGGCCTGTTGTTTTGTGTACTTGAATAAAGCTTTGGCTGAAGCAGAACGTCTGGTGCTTGAGTGACCGCGACAACGTTACACCAGAAATACTACAGAAATACTACAACTTGCCAGAGCATTGACATGAAAATGAATCAATGAAAATATAAATTTAATATTTTTTCTGACAGTTCAAATGAACATATTGTTTGAAAAAAAAGGATAACAATGAACCAAGTGTTTATGTAGTTATGTGTAAATAAAGTTACAGTAGTACACTATATTATCTGTTAGTGTTGAGTTATTCTTTGTGAGAATATTTGTGTATCTGTTTTAATTTCATTCGTTCATCTACAACTCACAGAAAGTACTTTAGTAAAAACAAAATTGGTGAATGTTAAAAAAACATTTTATTAAAGTAAAACCATCCCATATTATCAAATATATGAAAACCTATGGGGAAACATTAATATGAACAGATTATCAAAAAAAATAGAGTTTAAAATATATCAACAAGTGGTGTTTGACTTCATCAGCTCCTTAAAAATGACACTTTACAGCTGTAAATCTGCAAAATCAGAACTTCTTCAGACTCCAACACCCTCCTCGTCCACCCCTCGTTGATGTCCAGGTGTTGTAGGTCTGGATGCAGAGGACATCTGTCTAGTTTCTATTCAAGGTTTGTTCTCCACCACCTGGGTGCACTCTTCAGGTGAAGATATTTCTGTGAATTGATGATAAAACACACAGACACACACAGTATATATTATATGCAGTATACTGTATATTAAGACAATGGGTCAAACTAATGTCATGTACAGTATTTCCATCATTTTAATGATACACCACTATAACACCAAGTGATGTCCAAATTAAATAGAAAAATAAATATGAAATATTGTAAACATGTTGACTGGATTAAATAACAAAGCTGACAAATTGAAGCAAAATAATCAACAGCTGCAGGAGCCTGTGCAAATTGTTTTGTACACAAACTAATAAATGATAATGTTGAATAATTATTAGAAACATTAACTAATATATTACCATTTCAGTGCTGTGGAGATGATGTACATGTTCTCTGCCTCGTCCACATGCAGCTCATGTAACCACACACAGCAGCTCACCTCATGAAGTGGAAGTCTCCAAAAACCAGCAGGAGCTGAAAAACATTATAACCTGCTGTTTACTGGAAATAACTTTGGCTTCTCTGAAGACAATCCGCTAAATTATTAACTTTTAAATGGCTAAATTGGACGGATCGAGTTTGTAGCTCCTCCATTGTTTTCAAGTGGCGCAGTAGAGACGCTCCTTGTCATTACGTCATCATCCTGCGACGGTGAAAACCCTATTTATCGTGTTAAAAAAACTGCGCTAATTTTAAACAATTTGCGAGAGGAATTCTAATTAATTTAACATTGTTTTAGCAGAAACGATCAGGGGTCAATCTTAATATATATATATGTTGTGCCATTTTATGGAAAGTTAAAAGATGATGTCAGTGGAGCTTTAAAGCCGGCGCATCAGCAACATTCAAACATAGATTCATAGATTTAAAAACTCATACAGCTTGTGTTATTGCTCTGGACCGATCTGATTTACCTGATGAAGGCTGTTTAAATGCTGCTGTTATCGGTGTTTGCACCAACCAAGTTGCTTCTGTAGAAGAGATGTTCGCGTTCGGATGATGTCGATTCAAGCGCGTTAACAGGTTAGACGTGTTGCGGCTGCAGGTCCAATCTCCGTGAAACAACATCCACACACAGCTTTGGATTTGTTCACTTGTCTTTCAACAAGAAAGTCATAATGTTCCCAAACAGGAGACCGCAACGAGATGCAAGGCTGCTAATGCTGCGCGTGCTGCAAGATAAGAGCGCCGTGCTGAAACACGCTTAGGAACTTTAGTTCCGTGGTGCATAATTTCTCGTTAATAAAATTTAATGAGTGCAAAAATAACCAAAACGCTACGCACGTGGACCAAACTGAACGTGCCGTACCGAAACGGTTCGGTACACCCACGTGTACCATTACACCCCTAATCTCACTGGGTGGGGCTTTGTTTTACATTTGAGAGCCTCTGTAATAAATTAGAGACTTTTTCACTTACCTCAGAAGACGTACGTCTTTATCAGCTGGGCGTTACTGCAGAAATCTGTCTCTCGTCACATCCAACAACAGCAATATTCTTAAAGGCAACAAAGTTCATGCTCAAAAATATTCTTAAAGATTTTTACATATTAACTGACTATTTTACTAATAATAAATATCTTAGATGGGCTAAAATCTGATACCAATATCTATCCTGTGAGTAAAAATTGTCATTAAAAGCTCTGAAAAAGAAAAAAAAATAAGTTTGCCAAAGGAAACATCCAATATATCATGGTTTTTCATGCCAGCATTTTTGGACCAGATTCACCTTAAGGGGCAGAGTTTTAACGATTCAGGGCAAACTTCGAATATAGCGTTACACATGGTCTTGTAATATTGTGAGTTTTTATGTGTTATTATCAAAGTCAAAAGTTCCTTTATTTGTCATGTGCAATAAATGTGGTACATGTGGTGGAACGAAATTGTGTGCACGGGGTCCCAGTTACATCCAACAAAAGTATAAATTGTAAAGAAAAAAGTTGTAATGCTCTGGTGATCTGGATGACCCTTACTTTTCTGCTTTTGAATACAGACAGGACTGAGGTTTTGGTTTTTGGACCTGAACATCTTTGGAATACATTTTTCGGGATGGCATTAATCTGGCCTCCAGTTCTAATGTTAAAAATCTTGGTGCTATTTTTGATCAGGACATGTCTTTTAACCCCCACATTAAAAATGTTACTAGAACCACCTTCTTCCACCTGCGTAATATCACTAAAATTAGGAACATCTTATCTAAAAAAACCTGTTTCATGCATTTGACATGCCTAGACTGGACTATTGGAATGGTTTATTATCTGGGTGTCCAAATACTTGTTTATGCTGCTGCCAGAGTCTTAACTGGAGTTAGTAGGAGAGATCATATCTCTCCAGTTTCAGCTTTGCTCCATTGGCTCCCTGTCAAGTCCAGAATACAATTCAAAATCTTACTTCTAACCTACAAAGCCCTCAACAACCTAGCTCCATCTTATATTACAGATCTTATTGTTCCATATTTTCCTAAAAGCACTTCACTCTCAGACCGCAGGCTTACTTGCGGCTCCTAGAGTTCCCAAAAGCAGAATGTGAGGAATATCTTTCAGTTCTCAGGCTCCTCTCTTGTGGAAACAACTTCTAGTTTCTGTCCTTGAGGCTGACACATTGTCCAGTTTGAAGACTGGGCTTAAGACTTTCCTTTTTGATAAATCCTATAGTTAGGGTTGGCTGTTATGCTGCTACAGGTTCAGACTACAGGAGGACAAACTGACCTCATTTCCTAAAACAAATTGTTAAAGCTGAATAGTTTTCATTTAATACTATTTCTATCTTAACATGTGATTCTTGACCTGCCATTGTGTATCTGTTCCTCCGTCCTGTTCCTCTCAAACCCAGCCGGTCAAAGCAGAAGGTCGCTTGTCCTGAGCCTGGTTCTGCTAAATGTTTCTTCCTCATGAGGGAGTTTTTCCCTTTCCACTGTCGCCTTCATGCTTGCTCAAGATGAGAGTTTCTGCTATGCTTAAACTCAAAGCAGTCTGCTCCTCAGATAAATACTATTAACTTACTTTTTATATATGCATGAATGTTTCTGTTCAGTGCCCTGAGATGACTTCCGTTGTGACTTGGCGCTATATAATAAACTGAATTGAATTGGGTATTTCTCGTGAATGGCTTTCAGCTGCACCAGATTTAGCTCAACAGTGGTAACACGGACTTACGGCCACTTTTGTGTTGAATAAACTAGTAGCTGTGGTGGTTATTAGAAATTGAGTTGACTTCAAAACTTAGTTTTACATACAAGGAATACTTTCTTAAGCATTTCATTAACATCCATCCAGTGGTTTACTGGATATTTTACAACAACAACAATAACAAAAAAAACAAATGCCAACAGGATAAAACCGTATCGCTCTCCTTTCTTCCTTTATCAGAGGGCGACAAAAGTAAAGCTGATGTTCAATTAACTAAACTATCTCACTTGAATTGCTTTATACTTTCTGCTTCCCCTGCAGGTATTTCTATACCCTGTGCCCGTTCAATCACGTCACACAGAAGAGCACGACGGGAACAGAGGTGTCATTAGGGTAAGTACGTCTGTTTTGTCTCTGCTGTGAACGTCTCATGGTTCAGCTTTAATCTGTCACAGAGAGTGGAGAGATCCATCCCTGATGCCAACACTCGTTTTACAAAAGCCTCGCTGCATTTTGTATTTATTTAGTTCTGTGACATTTCGGAGGTAAAGCGGAGCTTATTCACTTGTGGGTAAATGAGAAGTCAGTGGTGGTTTTCATGACTGGGCTTGAAACAAACCTCATCACGTCCGCCTTGTTGAAGCTCTGTAAATACTTTTCATATAAAGCTTCTTTTGAATACAAAAGTAGATCTATACAAAGAGTAATCAGAGCTTTATCACATTCATACACCGATGGGACACACATCAATGAGGGGTTCAGTGTCTTGCCCAGAGTCACTTCCGCATGTGACTGCTGGTGGAATCGAACCCCAAACTCTTGCATTGGAGGACGACTGCTCTAACCACTCAGCCACAGCCGCCCTACAACGTATAAATTCCCTTGGAAAATGTGTAACACTCAAAACGTTTCGCTTCCATTGACTTAAGGTTCTGCACTTGGTGACCACATGAAGAACTTACAGATAAATTATTAGCAACTGTTAACAAATACAAATTTACTTTCAAATAGCAAACTAATTGAAGTGTAAAAGCGGGGATGTCTTCTTCTTCGATTTTATTTATTTATTTTCTTTTCTTTTTGCACCACCACCTCCCACACTGCCGACTCTCATTTGGAGAGGAGAGTGCAACGCTTCGGCATGTTGTTAGTCGCAGGAAAGAAGAGGAACAGAATGCTAACTGTGAGTAATGTGACCCCGGTGCTCTGCCTGCCTGTCACTCACGGTGGTACGGAAGGGCTTGAAGCACCAAACAGAAACGTCGGTCAAACACGTCTTTGACAGCGCTCGGAGCAAAACGTCTGTCAATAACAACGTGAAGGGAAAAGATTTCAAATGCATGGTTTTTGTTTTTTGTAGCCAGAATAGTTTGGTGCTGTTATGAAAGATTACAGCACTGACAGAACAGACAGAGCATCGCTTGATGTTTTTGTTCATTTGGAAACACTTTGTTAGTATTTTCTGGCCAATGCAGCTCCATATGATCCATATGATGCTGTTTCCAGCAAGCAAGCACAGTTTTAAAGGGGGTGGGTGGGTGTGTGTGTGCTAAGCACATGAATCATAACTAGCGTGGTGGGTATAAAGTTCATTTTTTATCCAGACAGACCATCAGTCAGACATTGCAGGATATGAGGATATGACTGGGCCTCCTGATATCAGTCTGCATGGAGGCACCCTCGTTTTCCCCAGAGGGGCGAGGCGGGAAAGGGGGGTGGTGGTTTCGATTTAAACGGTAGCATTTATCACACCTGCTCCAGCCTCCTAAAGGACGGCCGTAGAAGACGGGGAGGAGGAGAGTGATGGAGGAATGGCTCTCACATGTGTGGCCTGTCAAAGAAAAGTGGAAAAACAGAATTAGGACTTTGTTAGAGCTCGCTTGTGCCTTTCTGGACAAATTCACATATGATGCGTTACGTCTCTGCAGTGATGAATGTAAAGGTTTTATTAGCATTTCAATTCAGTTTGTTAATATAGCGCCAATTCACAACAGAAGTTGTTCCAGGGCACTGAACAGAAACAATCACATACGTTAAAAATACCAATTAACGAAGGTTATCTATCAATTATCAATGGGATTAACCTGTATAAATAAAAGTTGAATCAATGAATCTATCTAAAGAAGCCAGCAGATTGCATAGAATCGCCACTTTGTCGTAGTCTCCCAACCTGAGCTGTGCACTGGCAACAGTGGAAAGAAAAAACTCCCATTTTAACAGGAAGAAACCTCCAGGAGAACCAGTCCCAGGATAAGCAACCATCTGCCTCGACTGGCTGGGGTTTGAGAGGACAGCAAAGCAATACAAAGTCAACCACACAAATCAAGACTGTCTACATAAAACCATTTTTTGAGGGAAGCGGTGAAGTATTTAAGGCTTAAAACTGTTTATTCTTCATACTTAACACAATTTATTACATTTTGGGGAAATGGGTGCTTAAAGTGAAACTAAACCCAGGTTGAGACGGTAACTCCTCCTTCCAAAATCTCCC
>JBBPBX010015551.1:5786-30872 GCA_038048925.1 Garcialebias charrua | reverse complement strand
CAGCCAAAAGCAGCTGATCAGATGATCTCAGGGCCCGGGAGGGAGCGTATGGTTCCAGTAGCTTGGAGAGGTAAAGGGGTGCGAGGCCATTTAGGCATTTGAAGGTCAACAGAAGAATCTTAAAGACTATTCTATACCGCACATGGAGCTATGTGAAGGGAGGACAGAACTGGTGTGATGTGTTCGGACCTGCGAGTTCCTGTTAAGAGTCGAGCAGCAGCATTCTGGATGAGCTGGAGACGTGAGATGGAGGCCTGGCTGACCCCAGCATATAGTGCATTACAATAATCCAAACGGGTCGTGATAAAGGCATGGACCAGTTTCTCAAGGTCAGGTCTGGACGACAATGGCTTGAGCTTAGCTACCTGTCTTAATCGGAAGAAGCTTGTTTGCAGAACAGAATTGTTTTGTTTGTCAAACTTGAAATCAGAGTCTAAAACACTCATTTCTGGAAGAATTTGTTTTCTGAAAGTTTTATTTTGAAAGTTCAGCCAGTGCGATTGGGGCCTGTTCCTGCCGGTGAAAGCGTGCTCCCGCTCGTCTGATCCAGTCATACACGCACGAAGTCGTCTGGACGTTCACTGGACAACACAGTCCGTTAGTGTCCACAAACTTCTCAGTCCTCACCTCACAAGACGTCTCGTCACCAGGTAAAGAGGCGTTTGTATGCTGCACGTGTCGGAAGTACAGCTAAGATCCGTATGGGAAAGCTCGCCACCCTGGTTGTTTTCAAAATAATTAACTTTAGCTTAACTTAGCTTCCAGTACTCCTTCCTCCTATTTCTTATTTTTCATAAGCATTTAATCTGTCAAGTAATGTGCCAACAGTTAAGTTTAAATTGTCTGTTTGTTTTAATTTGAATTCTTGTCAACGTAGTTAGTAAATCAGAGCTAATATCGATACAAATGTTTAATGTAATTTTTGTGATAGTTTCAATAAAAGGTCTATTTTTCTGGTAGACCAACATAAGTTGAGCCTCTTGTGAAATTACATTCTTGTCTAATCACAGTAAAAACAATTTAGTATCGGAAAAAGGAAGAACTCGCGCATTTGGTGGCAGTTTGTGCAAGATTAAAGTCTGCTAAACTACGCATCTACAATAATGGTGGCTCAGTAAGTGTTTATATACCTTACCAAGCGCATTATTTCTTACAATTGGTGGCCCGTACAGGTCTGCTGAAAGATTAAATTGATAAGTTGTTTTTGTAGCCTAAGTGCTCATAACGTGTTGGCTTAGTTTTGCATCCTGGTTTTGGGCTTATAAGAATAGTTCTGGCTGGTGGAGTGTCCGGGAGTTGCTGATCGTGGCATTGTCTGGATTATTTCCCGATAGAATTATTGTTTATTTCACATTTCAACGTCTGTTTGAAGCTGCTGAGTGATAAATGTTTTGTCTGTGCTTGTGAGACGTTTCATTACGTGTCGCGAGGCTGCATGCATTTTTCGTTTTGTGACCGCCGTGTCACCTCTGCTTCATTTTATTACATCTGCGATTTTCTGTTGAAAAGCTGTGTCACACATTATTTTGCTGCTCCATTTTTACCTAATCTGTTACAACGTGTTGTTTGCCGAGGTTCGGGAAAAACCCACTCCGCTTTGGACCGGTCTGTGATCCGGTTCCGTTTGACGTAAAGTCCGTTGTTGTACACAGTTAGCGTGCTGCCTCCCCTGGGGGCGTGAGAGTTAGCTTGGATGTGTTGTGCTCGTTAACAGAATTTTTCTGCGGTGTAAAAATACGTTTATTTTGTGAAAGAGTGTCTAGGACTTTGGATCGGGCTAAGCTAAACGGTACCGGGACAAGATGGCTGCTTAAAACGCTGTGATTGGTCCATTGTGTGTCGCGTTCAAGAACGTTGGTTTCTGTAGACTCTGGTTGTCAGATTCATTTTTGCACACATTTCTGACGGTTTATTTGTGTTGTTTGAGTTCTATGCGCGTGATATCGTCGAAGACTGGCTTTACCGCGGTGTTTTGCGATATTTATGACTGTTTTAGAACGTTAAAAAGTCCGTTCCTCGCTAGAGTTCAAGAGACCGCAGGTCCGTGAACGCACCGCTCGAACGGCACGTCGCACGTGGGCGGCGTTAGGTTTGGAAGACACAATTTCCCATGAACACTTGGGTTTTAGAACTACAGTTCTGTCTTCGCTGTGATTGGTCGATTACGCTGTAAGTGTTGACGCTTGCGCAGTGGGTGAAGCCCGCTCCTCGTCAACTTTCACTTCACAGCTGCTTGTCCCAGACGAGTTTCCGTGCTTGTTTGTCCATTACTGTCATTGAAAAGACTGTTTAAACGCGGTGTTTTTGAGATTTTAATGGGTGGATTGAGTCGGTTGCTCTGAGACTGCCGATCGCCATGTGACCAGGTCACGTGACACCGATTTTGCCGGTTTTATGAGGACCGACCTTATTTCTTTTAAACGCAGTTTAAAAGGTTTCACAGTTCAACCGATTTTGCTCACATGATTTCGTTTTTGTGAGCCTGGGGCTCTGAAGCTGTACCACGTAACGCTTTGGGTCTGTCTGCTTGATGCTTTTCATCCGTGTTAGATGTCTGTGGGCTAAAAGCTGCAGCTTCGCTCACGGGTGTTAACAGCGCCTCTATAGCGGTCAGATAGAGAAATTGCGGTCGCTGTGATAAATTTATCCAGCGCTGCTCACCCCATCTGCTGATTACATTAGAAGACGCAGTCTTCCTGTAATGTGTACATGTTGAATGTTCCTGTTTTAAACGGGAAACATTTTGAGAATATTGTACACACAGCACCCTTTCATTTGATTTTCACGTATAATCAAATGTTGATGGCAGAACAGTTACACAGATTTAATACAGACATGTCTGTTTTTGATAAGCCTTGACACTTTTATCATCAATTCTGTGCAAAACTAGCTCTCTGTCCCTGTGTTTGTAAACTGCAAGTTTAAAATAACACACAGGAGGCATTTTTTGTCTTGATTTTCACAAAATCACACAAAAAACAGCCAATTTTGTTTGACCTTGTCACAGGTCGACAAATTAATAGGAATCACTGATTTTTTATTTAATTTCACATCCTGGCATCACATGGTGAGAATGCACACTGTGACATAAGACCCATTTTACTTGATTTTTCACAGAACATCAGTACAAAGATGGACGTTCAAACAGGTGAACCACCTGAGGGGGCCTCTTGTTCTGTGTATCCTAGATGGATGGATGGGGGCCTTGGGATTCCTGCCCGTGCTTCCCGCAAAGTGGGGGAATCTGCTTCATCGTATGCTAGTTACTTAGCTGCTAAGAACGTCCTTCAGGAACCAGGTGAACATCCCCTGGTGTTTTACGACAGGCTCCTCTCTGTTTACACAGGGAATAAAACTGTACCTGGCTTAGAGGAAGATGCGGAGTTTAAAAATCGTTTCACTTTGAATCTGATACCTTTCATAATGAAATGTGTTCGCTTCAATGTTAATTGCAAAGAGAGTACCATGGCAGAAATTAAACAATGTGCTGTGGAATTTTTTGACATGCTCGAACAGCGAAAAACACCCTCAGTGGTGTGCCCAGGTCAAAAGGTCACATCCCACTCGCAGGAAGTAGAAGAGGTTCCCTCTCCTTCAAAGTGCGAGAGGTCACAGGTTTTTCATAATAACAAACAACAGATCAGTTCCAGCTGGAACAGTGACTCTGATCGGTTCACGGGGTGTTCTTCTGCCCCCGCCCCTCAGGTTGAAAACCCTGAGATGAGCAGAGAACCACACAAGGTAGGTGTTCGCTCTCTAGATGAACCAAGATGGTTCAGATCGAACCAAAAGAGTTCTCACCTAGGTCTCACAGTGGGTGAACTTCGAGAGAAGTTGATGTCTGGGAACCGTGACCCTTTGAAAAATGGTCTGTCCCGACATGTGCCCCCGAGAAGCGGCCCTCCTGCCCCTGCCCCTCGAGCTGCACAGCTCGAGACATGCAATGAGTCACACATGCTCCAGATTATGGAAGCGGCGCCTCCGCGCGTGGACGTGACTGAGATTGTGAGTTGTTTGTCAAATGATTTGAATGTTACAGTGGTTGACCAAGCTGACACAACGTGTGACGTTGTCCTTGATGATAACACAAACAACGTTGTTCGACCTGATGAAGCGGCGCGCAGCACTGCCTTTTGCAACAACTCAGTGCACACAGTTGACAACAACAACGTCAACACTGACATAAAGGCTGACGGCAAACAAATTGCTGATGATCAGCGTCCTGAAAGTCCAGATGCTGACAGCAAACAAATTGCTGAAAATCCGCATCCTGAAGGTCATGAGGCAGACAGCCATCATGATGCTGACAGCGACGATGATTACACAGACAGAGTCACACGTACACAGAAACGTGTGGAAAAACCTGAATGGTTTCTGTGTAACTTTATAAAAAGGGGGATAGCTAAGAGAGCTTACCTGCCACTCACATTGGAAGGGGTCCTCGCGCAAGAAGCACTCCTGGTTTGCGGCTCAGACGTGTCTACCATGTCAGCCGAACTGTTTGAGGAGCTAAGGACCGCCGCTAACGATGTTGACAGGCAAATACCCTTTGTGAAATACACTTATGGTGAGCAACAGGGCCTCGCAAAGACGAGAACAACCCTAATAGCCATGGTTCACATGCAGATTGGCGAAATGTCACTATACCACCCGGTATATGTGTCTGAACTTGACTCACTCCAGACTCCATTTGTGGTTGGCCAAGATTTTATTAATCGCTTTGAAGCGATTATAAATTATGGCAATCAGACAATGTGGGCCACAGTGAGCAGTCCACTGCCAATCGAGGTACCTCCCCAGGGTCAGGACACTGACTGTCTAACAACAGGTACCGCTAAGGTCACAAGGGATTCCCCAACCGAGACCACAAGCCCGGTAAGTGAACCTTCATATACAGGTGAGACAGAGGTGACTCAACAATTGGACCAGACTCTGGCCCATCACGAGGACCTCCTCTGCGAGCTGACACCTTCAGCACTCACTGAGCACTACCTACCACCGGTGGAAGAAGGTGTGGAGATCCAAGGGTCCCACACCGATGACGCTGTACTGTCCTGTGGGACAGGTAATTCGGCAAACAGCCAAGCTTTCAGTGAAGTCTTGGTTCAAGGACATCTGAGCCCACAAGGTGACAGTCTACAACACGCTGACAGTCACTTGGACTTCATTGTTACAAATTTTGAGGACCCCTCCTTGAACAAAAGGGGGGCAGACTCACACTTCCTACCACAGGTAGAGGACGGTGTAGAGATCCAAGGATCACACACCGATGACGCTGTACTGTCCTATGGGACAGGTAATGCGGCATACAGCCAAGCTTTCAGTGAAGTCTTGGTTCAAGGACATCTGAGCCCACGTAGTGACAGTCTACAACACGCTGACAGTCACTTGGACTTCATTGTTACTGATTTTGAGGACCCCTCCTCAAACAAAAGGGGGGCAGACTCACACTTCCTACCACAGGTAGAGGACGGTGTAGAGGTCCAAGGATCACGCACCGAGAACGCTGTGCTGTCCTCTGGGACAGGTAATTCAGTTATCATCCAAGCTTTCAATGAAACCTTGGTTCAAGAGCATTTGAATCTGGAACTACTCAGCGATGACATAGTTCTGACAGACTCAAAGAGCACCTCTTCATTCATGAAGTGGGAAGACATACATCACAACGACAGAGACACGCCTGCGACGGCGCCGACAGTTGTGACACACCTGCATTACGCAGAAAGAGGTAAACGTACAGAGGTACGTTGGCCGAGACCTATAAGGTTCCTGTACAAGGTTCCCCATAAACTGCGCGAACAGCTTAAACTAAACAATGGCATCCTAACTCGTGCCCATGGACGGACGTCCACACCTGTGCGCGTGGTCCCCCATGACCACAGGGGGGTGAGGTTAGGTCATGCCCATGTCAAGGACAAAGATTTCAATAACCCCACAAACGACAAAGATCTCGCAAACTCAAAGACTTCATGGGAAAAGAAGGTCGTCCAAGCACAGGATAGTAAATAAACTAAACAGTTTAAACTATACTAGTTGCGAAAAGAAACCGTTCCAACTAGAACTTAGAAACGCTAAGCATAAAACCCACAACAAAAACTAACCTTAACAACCGTTTAAATCTGCAGGATTTAATTGACATCGGTTATAAAGCTAAGAACTGTTTTTCTTGTGTGTGACACGTTGGAATCTGACGACCAGAGCGAGTTTGTTGTAGTGAAACGTTGTTTTTAGTTGCTTGATTGCGACTTTTGTTGTTATTGAAGTTGTTATTGTTTTCTGAACACTCCCAGCCAAAGAGGTTTTGATTGTTGATTAGTTGAAGACTTAAATGGATTTAACTATGCCAACATGCTGTTCATTTTTGTTAAGGATCTCAATCTTTGATGAGTCACAGTAGATTAATACTACTTAAGGTACTATAATCTACACTGATCTCCCAATCATTTAGGTAGAACCGATTCGATCGTTTCTATTCTAGATCTATTCATTTTGATGAGTCTCGCCATAGACTTCAAAATTTTTAGGGATTACCAAATCTTGCGTCGTTCGTCTAAAAGACAACAGACATTTAGACCAAACTAGATTTCATTTTTTTATTTTAGTTTAACCTAAACTAAATAATGAATGGAGGAATAGTTTGAATGAAGAGGCCTTCGTTACAGAAGCCCTCCACATTTCTATAGGTATAGATCCCTATTTCTGATTTTTACAGCATTGATCCACCCCTTAATTGGTAATTGTAGCTGATCTAATCCATGATAGCTTACATACCAGGTGCATATAGGTAAGGCTTAATGTAGAATCCCTATCATAAGCCCACCTAAAACCACATAATTGCATGACACATTGAACCAGGGTGGCACCGACTGGAAGCCATCCAGCCTGCAACCTTCGATGTGGGGACCTGCTGATCCAACGTTGGTCTTCAACCTTCATCCAAGGCCCGCCTCCTCTGCTTCAATCGAGGGATCCCCTCTACATGCTGATTAAAAACCATTCTTGCTGATGAAATCAATAACCCCCATCGTTGTGGATTTACCGTTGTGGATTATAAGACTTTGTTTCCAAGGGATCACAGACTCAGTTTTCCATGGGTTAACAGACTATGTTTTCCAAAGGATTGAAAGCTTACCGCAATGGGATTACCTACGAACAGTATGGAATTTCCAAAAACATTATGGGAATATAATTTTGAACTTTTTTTTGACTTTTTTTTTCCACTTGCTGGATTACATAGAGGTCAGAGACATTCGGTGGTATCCTTTCGTGTTGGAACTCATCTCCAAGGACAGGCGATGACTTCCAAAAAGGGGGACTGTAGTGATACACCTCGTCTCTGATATTTTAGGGTTCACACCTCTCTGAAACTCTCAGTGTTACACCTTCTTGAGGCCCTCAAGGAGACGATTGGACACTTATATTGGTTAACAATTATTATGAATTAATGGACACTAATTAATCAGATTGAACTTTCTCTTTAATGTGTGTTAATTCAGAATTGATCAAACAGTATTTTTGTCATTTCAATGATGATTTGACTAAGCTGGTATATTTTAAATATGACAAAGTTAAGAGAACATCTCAGAATGATCGTGCTTTGAACTGTCTGCTCTAGGCAGAATAAGTGTCTAAAGTTGAAGGAACAATCCTTCGTATTTGTTTGAACTGTTTTTGTTTCGAAGGAAAAGTGCTAGACATAGCTTGCTTTCGGTCTCCCGTCCTTTCTAAAAACAATGAATCTGTTCTCAAAACAAAGTACTGACTTGTTCACATGCACCTGCATACTCTGACGTTGTGTTCTGTGTATTGTCTACCCTATCATCTGTCACTCAAACTCACTCACTTGCAAAGCCACACCCTCTCTAGGGGTGCGACAACCAATCAGCAGGAAGTATGTGACTAAGTCACACCCCCTTCTTAAAGGGCACTTCCTGCATTTTGGGTTAGTTTTTGGAAGAGAACTAAATGACAACTGGTTTTCTCTCCTCTGGGAAAAGCTAGAGACGGCCCGGTCATGTGTCAACGACCCACGTCTCAGCTGGAATCATAGTAAAGCCTTACTTTGATCCATTCACTCATTTCTGGAAGAATTTGTTTTCTAAAGTTTTATTTTGAAAGTTCAGCCAGTGCGATTGGGGCCTGTTCCTGCCGGTGAAAGCGTGCTCCCGCTCGTCTGATCCAGTCATACACGCACGAAGTCGTCTGGACGCTCACTGGACAACACAGTCCGTTAGTGTCCACAAACTTCTCAGTCCTCACCTCACAAGACGTCTCGTCACCAGGTAAAGAGGCGTTTGTATGCTGCACGTGTCGGAAGTACAGCTAAGATCCGTATGGGAAAGCTCGCCACCCTGGTTGTTTTCAAAATAATTAACTTTAGCTTAACTTAGCTTCCAGTACTCCTTCCTCCTATTTCTTATTTTTCATAAGCATTTAATCTGTCAAGTAATGTGCCAACAGTTAAGTTTAAATTGTCTGTTTGTTTTAATTTGAATTCTTGTCAACGTAGTTAGTAAATCAGAGCTAATATCGATACAAATGTTTAATGTAATTTTTGTGATAGTTTCAATAAAAGGTCTATTTTTCTGGTAGACCAACATAAGTTGAGCCTCTTGTGAAATTACATTCTTGTCTAATCACAGTAAAAACAATTTAGTATCGGAAAAAGGAAGAACTCGCGCATTTGGTGGCAGTTTGTGCAAGATTAAAGTCTGCTAAACTGCGCATCTACAATAATGGTGGCTCAGTAAGTGTTTAAATACCTTACCAAGCGCATAATTTCTTACACAGATATGCACAATTATGTGAGAATAAACACAGCCATAGTGCTAGATAAAATTTTAAACACATTCTAGGGAGTTTATCAGCTAAAAAAAGTTAATTTTGGGTTTAGTCGCACTTTAAAGAAAGCACTCTGCCATGTAACTTGACTCGACTTGAATCATTGCGTGACGTTTGGTTTAACTGTAATGCCACATGTAACCACTATGCTGCCCATAGATGTGCCTGTCTGTTTATTATTTAAAAAACATTACAAATTTGTTTAATTATTGGCAGCCAATCTGCCTCTAATTAAATATTTATAATTTCCGATAGGTTTATAATAGTTTTTTTTATTTTCAAAAGCTCTGTGGTTTTAATGTTGAATCAACTTTTATGAGAATGTTTTATTCATGTTTTATTGAGTCTCTTTTAATTTTCACCTTCATCAATTACCGTAGTTTGAATTGCTAACATGCAAAATCAGGAACAAACTCTCAGGGATTGTCAGGATGTGCAGCAAAACTGCTGTCATAGTCCTACAGAACCTGACTGACCTACACAAGGTGAGGTCAGTGAACAAGACCAGGCTGATTCTGGCAGATCCTGATCACCCACCCCATGGTGAGTTCAGGTTGCTTCCATCTAGACACAGGTATCTGTAGCCCAGATGTAGGTCAAACAGACTGAAAAACTCATTCATCCCTGTAGAGATCAGGTTTCTCAGTGGACATTTATGACCTCAGTATTGTGTTGTTATTTTAATGTCTTAATGTCATGTAGTATGGATGTTTTATATCTACGGACTGTGATACTAAATGCCCCTCTGGGATAATAAAGATTCTTGAACTTGAACTGTTAAGAACTTGCTGGAAAAACAACTGAAATTAGCTAAAAACAGCTGAAATGAACTAAAAACATGCCAAAATTAGCTAAAAGCATGCTGAAATTAGCTTAAAACAGCAGAAATTAGCTAAAAACATGCCAAAATTTGCTAGAAATATGCTGAAGTTAGCTAAAAACATGTTGAGATTAGCTAAAACATGCTGAAATGTAAGATCAAGTCTAAGTTAGCAGAATAAAGCAGAAAGAACACAAAGTTGCTGAAGTATGTTTAAATAAACAGAAATAAGCACAGAAATTAGGAAATTAGCTAAAATAAATAAATAAATAAATAAATAACTGAAATTAGCCAATTAAAAAAATAGCTGAAAAGGCAGAAAGAAGCTTAAGCTACCAGAAGGAAGTGGAAGGAGTTGAAATGAGCTAAAAATGTGGAATCAGGTGAAAAGGCTAAATTTAGCACTAAACAGTAGCTGAATTAGCAGAAAAAGCTGAAAGGAGCATAACAAGCTGAAATTGGCAAAAAGCAGTTACCGGTAATTAGGCTGAAAATATCAGAAATTACCATGAAAAACCTGAATTAATCTGAAAACGGCTGAAATTAGCTAAAGAAATTCTCTATACAGGTATATTAAAAAAGTAGATGAAATGTAGAACAAGCTTAAATTAGCTGAAGAAAACTGAAAGAAAATGTTTGCTGAAAGAAGAAGAAATTAGCATAAAATAGTGGAAATTATCTGAAAAAAGCTGAAATTAACAAAACAAAACAAAAAACAAAAAACAGCTGAAAAATAGCTTAAAAAGGCAGAAAGAAGCTGAAATTACAAGAAAATGGAGAGAGCACATTTTTACTGAGTTAGGCTGAAAAAAAGGTGAAATGAGTGCAAAAAAGCTCATAGCATTTCAGGATGTTTGTGCAAAGACCCATAAAAATAAAAATGGTCCCAAAGCCCTCTTCATGTTAGGTTTTGCATCATATTTTATGTTAAACTATTAACTATACAAATGTTTCTGTTTTTAAATGAATCAACTTTGGAACGTTTTCTTTTGTTGCCGCTTGCTCTGTATCGTTGCCACACATGAGCAGAAATACAATCAAAAGGAACAGCAGTCATACTGTGTGCTCCCAATTATCTGTAAATGTAGATATTATATAACTCAATTTTGAATTCCAATATCTACGTCTTCCATTTCATTTCTGTGCCTTTCGGCCTCAGCAGCTCAACAACTCCCTGAAATGGCTATTGTAACAATACCATCAGCAATGATAATGATTATAGAGTAGTGGAAAATGCTTGCATTGCGACAAACACAATCCCAGTGTGACAGCGTCATCCATCTTCATGATCTCCTCCTACCCACCAACCAACAGCAAACCTCACAAGGTAAAATAACAAGACAGCAAATGCACACAACAGGAGACGTCCGCCTGAAAACACAAAACAACTGCATTACCTGATACTGGCTCATGCCATTCTGCTTATGTTACATGAAAACATTGGTGGTAGAAAAAAAGCCTACAGAGTTAATGTCTTCTTTGTTAGACGTCTTTATTCGTCATGTGACATGACTTTATTTTTAATAAATACTTTTCAGTAGTCTTGGGGGAAAGCTTTAAGTTGGCAATATTTGTACTTAAGGAGTTTTGAATGTCTAGGTGTCAGAGCCAAATAATAAAAAAAATGGCTCTTATTAGTTGAGGGTCTCTCATCAAAACTTATTTTTATTGGATCATGCTACTGTATTAAGCTAGAAGAGACCAAAAAAAAAAGCTCTTGAACTTGTAGGTGCCCTAATTAGGCATTTGTAAAGTCAGCTAGGATGCCTTCAAAAACAAAGAACAGATGCAAAAAGTTGTGAATTTTCACATAGAAAATGTTTTTCAGGAGCCAAAACGATAGTTTTTGAAAACGTCTTCCAAAGTGAATAAAATCTGTGTTAAAAAGACAGCCAAAACTCAACCTTTTAAAGGGGACCAAAGATGCAAAATTCACTTTTTAATGTTATTTTTACTCAACTTTGGTTATGTACTTCTTAAAAAAAACAGTCCTAGGGCCAAAAAAATGCACCCAGTGGTATATTTACTCTAAGTATATTTATTTTTCAGTGATATAAATGTCTCATTTTCAAATCCTGCAGCTTGTGATGTCACAAGCTGCAGGACAACCCACCCCAACCTGAGTCCAGCCCCTCACCTAGCAACCCCTGGTGATGCTCCACCCACTTCAGTATAAAAGACGTCACGGTTGTTTTTCCTGAGTTCATCTCAGAGTTCGATGTTTCGTTGTTGTTAAAATGCAGTACCGCTAATAACTAATTATCTATCAGTAAAAACGAAAAAACTTATTTACGGGCTCTTAAATCAACCGGACGACTGCTCACGGACCATATCCGGTCCGCGCCGGATGTGGTCCGTGAAAAAAAAGCGGTGCTCGCACTAAGCAGTTAGCAGCCAGTGTGTTACTCTGCAGCCTTATTGCTTGTTTTCAGAGTCAGACGAAGAGTTTTTAACATGGAGGGTGAACTTATGGATGTTTCTCAGCGGCCTACGCGACGCGTCAGCGCCTCATTTGCCCTGCCCAAAATGGCGTCTGCCTCTGGGTCTGACTCAGGGTCCCCTTTGGAGGGCGGAGTTAATGTAAACAGATTTTTGAAGGGCGTGGCCTTATCATAAACAGCCTGTTCAGAACGGAAGTCAGAAAAGGCACAACTAGAAAGGGGATATTTTATTATCTAAGAATTATTTTGTGTATTAAATTGAATGAACATGGTCTGGATAGCCCACAGACATACCATAAAAATTTATAAAAACAATATTTGGTCCCCTTTAAAAACCATGACCCCACGTCTAATCTAACCTATAATCTGAGAGTTTCGCCGTCTTTACATTTCACACCCAGTATGTAGACTACATGGGCATGCTCCACGCCTTGTTTCCTATTTTTGGTGTATTTTCTTAATGGTGTTACAGCGTCACACACAAGCTGGTATAGTTACTACAGCAATTTAGGTAGTTTTAGGTGTTTTTAAAAATGTTTTTTAGAAATATTGTTTTGGTCAATCTACATTTTCATGCTAAATATAATTTTTTTACAACCGTATTTTTCAGACTATAAGGTGCACCAGATTATAATGCCGGGTACCCACCAAATTTAAACGCGTTTCAGGCAGCGGAAGCAGCTGGTTTACATTGAAAGTCTATGTTGAGGCACGGCGAGGCGCGGCGAAGCATGAAGCGGTGCGTTTTGAGCACTTCAAGCAGCGCGGCAGCGCGCGGCAGTTCTTTTCCGCGCACGCGACGCGTCCAAAGCAGCCGACGCGTCGAGCAGCCAAAGTTCAAATATTTGAACTTTAGCTGCTCGACGCGTCGCAGCAACCAATCGGAAGAGCCTCTGCTATGTGATGACGCAACGATGACGGGACTTTTTTGGGACTTTTTAAACTTACCCCAACGAGCCTCCATGAAGAAACCAGCCTCCGGTAAGAAACTTGGCATTTTTACAGTTGCCGCTGTCCGCTCGAGCGTACGATCACCCCAAACATAAAAAAAAAAAAACGTTTTAATCTCAACAAAGACTTTCGGAGCTGCAGTTCGGCTCGTAGAAAACCCACTCAAGTAGTAACGAGGCTCACGAACAGCTGATTTCATCTGCCCGGTGTACAAAAAAACAAACCTGACCGGAAAAGGAGCCAGACACTCCTCCCACTGCACGTCATCAGACGCGTTCGGTGTGAACAGACATCTGTTGACAAGCAGCAAACACGGTGCATTGGGAGTGTTTTGACGCGTTTGGTGGGAACCCGGCATAAGGCTTCAAACATCTGCAAAGTTCATGGGAAAACCAATGCAGATATGTTCTTGTTGTAGTTTACATCGCCTTACAACCTAGCTGTTTTTTTGTTACATTTTTTCATACTATTTTATTTTCACTTGTTATTCTCAATTTGAATGTATCCTTTATGATTGTCTACTGTTGTCTTTGTTGTCCACTGTTGCCATCTGTTAGAATAATTTATTATTATCCTTGTAATAGCTCTTTAAATATATATGTCACGCAGGAGAGGTCGATATTTTCTTAATCCCAGGTTTAATCTTGCAAGATGGAGCAGTGCTGAAAATACAAGCATCAAAATGTTACATGACACTCCGTCCCAAGTCTGCTCTCTGATAGCCTAAAAGAGCGTCTTTTTATAAATGTTATCAGACAAAGGCAAGGTCAGACGACCCCTACAGCCTCTTGCAGCACTCTGATCCAGACAAAACAACTCTTTAACACACACAATAGTTATGTTTACATGGGCAAAATTCTGTGGCCGGATTGAAATGTGCTCTGATTGCATAATTAGATAGCACCGTTTACATGGGCCCAATCCGTTCATGACGAGTGTTTACATGCAGCAGGCTTTTATTCTGACCAGAAGTTCTGACATGCGCAGAGTGGTACACTCCCCTTAAAAAAAAATGAAGAGGAAGTTACTTTCGTGAAAACCACAGAAGAAGAAGTTACTTCCGGGACGAAAGTAAACAGACGCGTCAAAAAATGGACCCGCGCCAGATTGTAATGACGGCGACTGAGTTTTTACTGCACTCCCTGATTGAACTACAGGTGAAGCAACGCGTGCTTTTAGTTTTTTTATTCACAGGATGAGAGCGCTGGACGTCCTCTGTCCTCCAAGCTGTCGTGGACAACAACTGTTGGTAAGATAATAAAAACGTTGTATGCTAATAAACTTTTTTGTCCTTTCCTTTTCTACCTGTCTGCGTGATACTGTCTGTATTTGTTATTAATTACTATTCTTCCTCTGTTTTCCTGTTTCTGGAGCATCGGTTGCAAGATGCCAGGCAGTGCCCATGATGCCAATGTCCTGCACCACTCAGACCTCTATCAAAGGGCTCATCTGTTGACAAAAGTAAGGCTAATATTTACTATATTGTATTTAGTATTACAACTATTACAGCTAAGTATCTCAGAGTAGAGATGCTTAGCTGTAAAGTTTTATTTTTTAAAATGTTTGTTTGAGCCATATCTTTAAACAAATAGTTAAATCTTGCCAAAATGTAAGGCTAACATTTACTATATTGTATTTAGTTTTACAACTATTACAGCTATAATCAGTAGACATACTTAGCTGTAAAGTTTTATTTAAAATAAAATTTGTTTGAACCATGTCTTTAAACAAATAGTTAAATGTTGCCAAAATGTAAGGCTAAACTTTACTACTGTATATTGTATTAAACTACCAGTATTACAGCTAAGTAATCAGTAGACATACTTAGCTGTAATAGTTTTATTTAAAATAAAATTTGTTTGAACCATATCTTTAAACAAATAAAAAGTTGAACACTAAATATTGGCATGTCCTTTTTTGCAGTCTGTGAGGAACATTGAAGGAAAAGACGTCCGTCTCTTCAATGTTTGTGATCGTGCCCGCTGTTGGACCGGCTCGTCAAAGGATAGGCAAACTGTCCTCGTCTGACTCCTCAACAAGTCATTTAATGTTTACCTGAGCGCTGTCAGGGTGGAGGTAGAGATGACCTTCGGGTTGATGAAGTCACGGTGGAGAGTCCTTCTAAAAAGATACTTGTCATGTATTTGTGTTCACATGCAGTTAACATTTGTATAAAATTATTATCACAATAAAAAACTGCAAATAGTGAACATCTGAGCTCTTTAATGGACCAAACATTTTACCATACCATACCATACCATTTTATTTATAAAGCACTTTAAACAGGAACAAGTCCACACCAAAGTGCTGGACAAACAAACACGCAACAGGCAACACAGACAATGAAGTACAACACGAAAAACATAAAAACATTGCAGATCATAAATCAAACGATCCAATACAAATCAGCTGGCATTGAAAGCAATGGAGTAGTAGTGAGTTTTTAACCGGGATTTGAAAACTGAGAGGGAGGGGGCCTGTTTGATGAGCAGCGGTAACTCGTTCCAGAGTCTTGGGCCTGCTACAGAGAACGCCCTGTCACCCCTGCGCTTAAGGCGAGTTTCTGGAACTATTAAGAGTACCTGATCCTCTGACCTCAAAGCACGTGGAGGTGTGGCACGTGGGGTGTGGCATGATGGCGCCGGTGTTTGGCTCAGCCGGCTTTACTCCTCTGCGCATTATTTATTCGGCGCTTCTATTTTTATATTATTTAACTTTTTTCAGTCTGGATGAAAACTTTGCCACTTTTGCAACCCGTGTTTATGACCGGGATGCCTTATTGGCGATTAACAAGTCGTGGATGAGCTGTCGTGACGGCTGGAGCAGTTTCTCAGGGAGTCGTCCACCTCCGTTTGTCTGCTGCTCACCTGAGTGTCCCCTGCAAAGTTACAGACGTAAAAAGCGGAAAAGAGGATCTAGAGCTGGTATCCAGGTTCGCTTCAGACTGGACCGACGACATTTTATTGGGAAGCGCGGAGCTTCTCGCTGTCTACAAACTGTTTCACTAAACTGGGAGATTGACACGTCACCTGAAGCCGGGCCAGCGCGGACCTCTACCTGCCTGTCTTCCGGGTGTTTTTCAACCTGCCTGGATGGATATCATCGTGCTCACCATCACGGATCTCCTCGTCGTAAACGCTCTTCTGATGTGAGCAACTTGATCTACGTGCCGCTGTCATCAGATGTGGGGGCTGCCGAGCTGTCATCGCTACGCATGGCCCTCCTCAACGCGCGCTCCATCAGCAACAAGTCATTCGTTTTGAATGAATTGATTACGAAGGAGTCCCTGGATTTTATGTTTTTAACTGAAACTTGGCAACGAAGTTTGGACTTCGTTCATCTGCGGGAACTCTGTCCAGGTAACTGTGCCCTTCTTGCCACACCCCGTGAGGCGCGTAGAGGTGGTGGTCTTGCGGCCGTGTTCAAGGACTGTTTTTCCTGCAGACTTGTAAATCCAGCCTCGTTCTCCTCATTTGAGCTACAAATAATTAAAGTAGGCTCTTTTAAGTTGTTTTATTGCATTTTAATTTATAGACCTCCAGGCACAGCTAGTGTATTTTTATCAGAATTCACTGATTTTCTGTCCTCCATTATTAAGCTGGAGAATGTTTTGATTTTGGGTGATTTTAATTTGCACATTGATGATGTCACATGTAAGGCAGCAGCAGACTTTATATCCATCACTGACTCATTTCACTTTACTCAGCATGTGGGTAACTCCACTCATTTTAGAGGCCACACCCTGGATCTTGTTTTTTCTTTAGGCCTGGATGTGGAGGATGTTCGAGTGGAGGATTCATTTTTAAGTGATCACAAATGTATTTATTTCAATGTGTCGTTCAGTCCTGATCCTGCTCCTTCTGGCCCTTTGATCCAGAAGCGGATCATCACTGAGCACACTCATGAAGCTTTTAATTCCCTGTTTGATTTTGCCTCTTTGGATTGTGACATCATGAATGTGGATTCAGTTGTTTCTTGTTTTAACACTCATTGTAAGGAAATATTAGACACTATAGCACCTTTTAAGCGCAGCACTGTCCAGCGTACAAACTGTCCTTGGACTAATAATGAAATTCTTAGTTTGAGGAGAGCATGCCGGAAAATTGAACGTCTGTGGAAACGTACTGGACTGGTGGTTCACAGACTACATCTTAAGGAATTGATCTGCTCTTTGAACGAGATGCTTAAAACTGCCAGAGCTCGTTACTTTGCAAATCTCATCAAAACCAAAGGTCGAAATCCAAAATTTTTATTTGATACGATTAAGAACATTGTCTCTCCAGCATCTTCGTCTCAACGTGATCTCACATATGCAGATTGCAATCGTTTTTTAAATTATTTCATTGATAAAATTACCAGCATCAGGGCAAATATTTGTCCCTCACCTGCCCTTCCTCTGGCTCCTTTATCACTGACCCCTGACAAATGGTCTTTTTTTACCCCTGTTTCAACTAAGGACATCTCAGATCTTTTGGGTCATATGACACTGTCATCGAGCCCCCACGATGTCCTCCCTACGTCTCTTTTTAAAGACATTTTTAGCTGTATTGGCCCCAGTGTCGTACAAATGATAAATTCCTCTCTTCATTCTGGCACTGTCCCACACCACTTTAAATCTGCTGTCGTCTGTCCTTTACTCAAAAAACCAAACTTGGATTCATCATTGCCTGAAAACTACAGACCTATCTCCAAACTTCCCCTTCTGTCAAAAATCCTTGAGAAGGTTGTAGCACAACAGCTAAACTGCTTTTTGGAGACTGATGACTTTATGGATTCTTTTCAGTCTGGTTTTCGCAAACTTCACTCCACAGAAACTGCATTATTAAAAGTTTCTAATGATGTGTTGATGGCAGCTGATTCTGGAAACTACACTGTGTTGGTTTTATTGGACTTGTCTTCAGCCTTTGATACAGTGGATCACACTGTTTTGATCAACAGAATGAGAGAGTTTTTTGGCATTTCTGGCACTGTTTTAAATTGGTTTATTTCTTATTTATCCGAAAGGTCTTTTACTGTTTTTATGAACAATGTTCACTCTGATGTTGCGCGGCTGTCTTGTGGGGTACCCCAAGGTTCAGTTTTGGGCCCGATCCTCTTTTTATTGTATCTACGCCCTTTAGGTTTTATTTTGAAACGTTACAGTAATGTATCTTATCACTTGTATGCTGACGACATCCAGCTGTACTGTTCTTTTCGAACTTCTGAGTTCCATAAATTGACTGAACTCAGAAACTGTCTGTTGGATATCAAATCATGGCTGAACGACAATTATCTACAGTTAAATGCAAATAAAACAGAGACTCTTATCATTGCCCCGGATGATAAAATCCAAATTATCCAACAGCATCTTACGTTTTTAAATCTTTCAGTAAATAAGAACATCAGAAATTTGGGTGTCGTCTTTGATAGTTCTTTATCTTTGGACAGTCATTGTAAAGTGTTAGTTAGAAATTGTTTTTATCATCTAAGAAACATTTCGAAATTACGAAGTATTGTATCACAGAAGGAACTGGAGATGATTGTTCATGCTTTTATTTCGTCTCGGTTAGATTACTGTAACAGTCTTTTAATGGGTCTGAACAAATCTTCTTTAGCTCGACTTCAGTCTGTGCAAAATGCTGCAGCAAGGCTGCTAACTAGAACCAATAGAAGAGCCCATATCACTCCTGTTCTGGCCTCCCTGCATTGGCTCCCCGTGCATTTCAGGAGTCATTTTAAAATTTTGGTTTTAACTTTCAGGGCATTGCATGGTCAGGCTCCCAAATATTTATCGGACCTTTTGAAGCCTCTCCGTCCCACCAGGACTTTGAGATCTTCAAATCAAATGCTACTGATGGTACCAAGAACGTATTTTAAAACACGTGGAGACAGAGCATTCCAAGTGGTGGCCCCGAGGCTTTGGAACGCTCTCCCTCTGTCACTGCGCAGCTCAGACTCTATCGACTCTTTTAAAAAAGATCTTAAAACGTATTTATTCAGACTGGCTTTTAATTAAATTTTATGTATTTTTTCTTTTTATTCTTTTTATTTTTGCTTGTGAAGCACTTTGTGATGTCATTGTCTGTGAAAGGTGCTATATAAATAAAGTTTACTTACTTACTTACTTACTTACTTACTACATATGGGTGTATCAGATCCGAGAGATAGGCGGGGGCGAGACTGTTCAGCGATTTGTAGACATACATGAGAATTTTGAATTGGATTCGAAGATGAACCGGTAGCCAGTGAAGGGAGGCCAAGACTGGTGTAATGTGCTCTCTTTTGCGTGTGCTGGTTAAAAATCGGGCAGCTGCGTTCTGAACCAGTTGTAATCGTGCAATGGTGGCTTGACTGACGCCAAACAGAAGTGAATTGCAGTAATCAAGCCTAGATGTAATGAATGCGTGAATCACTGTCTCCAGGTTGTTTTTGGATAATATGGGCTTCAGCTTAGACAGACGCCTCAGCTGGAAAAAACAGGATTTGACGATCATGTTTACATGACTGTTGAGTTTCATGGCAGGATCCATTATCACTCCCAGATTTGTGACTTTTTGTTTTTCGGACAGGGGTAGAGCAGACAGGTCAATGCAGTGGTTTGAGGTTGTGTCATTGGGAAGGAACAATATGGCTTCAGACTTCTTATCATTGAAGCTTAAGAAATTTAAAGCCATCCAGTCCCTGATGTCAGCCAGGCAGTCGAGCAGAGGTTGAATAGAGCCTGTACCATTTTGTCTTAGGGGGAAGTAGATTTGACAGTCATCAGCGTAGAAGTGGAAAGGTATATTGTGTTTCCGGAAAATAGCACCGAGTGGCAGCAGGTATAAGGAGAACAAGAGAGGACCCAGGATGGACCCCTGCGGAACCCCCCATTTAAGAGCCGCCACTGCAGAAGTAAAATCATTGATGGACACACAAAAAGACCTGTCAGAGAGGTAGGATCTGAACCAGTTTAGGGCTGATCCTGAGATGCCCACCCACTGCTCCAACCAATTTTAACAAATTCTTGTAAACAATTGATATTGCTTGTTTGAAACAAGTTTCATTCTTAGTGCAATTTGAGGTGTATCAGAAAAACATAAAAATTAAACATTCAAAACATTTGTGCAAAACAGACGATGTGCACAGATCAAATCTTGTAATGATGACAACAAAAACATTGTTTGGTCATTTAAAACTACAGTAACCTGTAATTCAGTAACTTCTTTATCAACTCATCACATACTTTCACAATTTCAATGTATGCATGTGATTTCGGACAACAAAATTGGTGACAAAATAATCGATTTTACTTCCAAAATGTATGTTTCTGTATCCTGATAGAACAGCAAATGTGTTTTTATCCTGTGAGTCATGCAGAAACTCAGAGTCCTTATTAAACCATCTGACTGTATTAAGTTAAGACATGTACCTTAATTGTACCATAAACTATCAATCCTAATGTCTGTGTAAAAAATACATTTACAGATCTGTCAGGGGACAAATAAACATGGTTGTGGAGAATTGAAACATTTTCAAATCAGTTTTGAGTTGTTCTAAAGCACATGTGTGAACATCTTGGGATTCCTCAGTAGAAGATGTGGGACTCTTGCATCTTCTGCCACCATCACCTGCCACCTGCCACCGTCTGTTGTGTGCTGCTGCCAGTTGTCTCTTCAAAGCCGGACTCATCATCTGAAAAACAAACTAAATAAAGTTTAACTGGACTCCTGATACGTTGAAATGTGTTAGGTTAATTATGTGGTTAGTTGGAGTAGTGTTATAATGTACAATACAGTATACTGTAGTTCTATGCTAGCCCTACAGCTACTCTTATTTCTTATTATAATTACATTTTAACATATTTGTTGTTTCTAATTACTCAAGTAATACAGTACAGAGGGTTAATGTGTTTTGAAGAGTCTAACTTACCAGAAAGGATGCTTTGCTCCTGGTTAGCTTCCTCTCCTCAGATTCCTCTCCTCCTCATAACCTAGATCCACACCGCTGCCTGCTGTGTTGGAAGTGGCAGATCTCTCATCAGTTCATCCATCAACACGTAAAATTAAAAAGTGGTGGGGTCGTAGCCACTTGTCCCGTTTTTGTTTTTAGCTTCGTAGCACTTAGCTTTAAGCTCTTCCAGCGATCTCCGGCTTCTTCCAGCTTTTCATGTACTTGTTGTTAAATAACTCCGTGTTCCTACACGTTCGGTCCAGTGTTAATTTTGACAGCTATTTTTAATTTAGTTTTAGTCTTAGTCATGTGACTAAAACATCATTTAGTTTTAGTCATTACTTAGTCATCAGAATTTTTTTTGTTTTAGTCTAATTTTAGTTGACAAATCAATGAAAACATTTAGTCGACTAAATCTACAGTCAATTAAGTCGACTAAGTTATACATAGTAAAAACTTTTCATCAATTTCATCAATTCTCTGTAGTTACTAAAACAAAACAATGTTTTAACCATAATATTAATCTTAATATGCAATACATACAACAACAAATAAAACTTTTTTCAAACATCTTTATTTGTCTAACCTTCAGTGTTAATTTTGACAGCTATTTTTAATTTAGTTTTAGTCTTAGTCATGTGACTAAAACATCATTTAGTTTTAGTCATTACTTAGTCATCAGAATTTTTTTTGTTTTAGTCTAATTTTAGTTGACAAATCAATGAAAACATTTAGTCGACGAAAATAATTAGTCAACAAAATTAACACTGGTTCGGTCAAGGCGTTTGATAGTTTTGAGCTATTTTAACGTTTCCATTAGAAATGCTGCATCGCTCACCGACCAGTTTTGCTTCCCCACCATGCGTTAGCATTAGCATCTACCCACTCACCAGGCGGAGAAGGAAACACGAGGGGGGAGAGGGGGGGGTTGGATGGGGGTGCAGCGCACATGCGCAGTCAGGACAGTTTCCCACAGTCCGATAAAAGGAACAGAAAAAGTGTTTACATGAGCACCGAACGGGTAACGGATCGGCGTAAACCACCCGTTTCGATCTGATCACAAATTAGGTCGGATCACGCAGAATACACAAAAAATGACCCGAACGGGGTGTTTACATGACGCACTTTTGATCCGATCTGCCGTTTGATCCGATTACTTATGTCCATGTAAACATAGCTACTGTAACGCATGGTAATATGAGTTATAACATTTGACTTCAGTAAGTGAAAAACATCTTTGACCTTTCACATCTCCATCACTATCACTCTTTGTTAATGAGTCTCTGAGGCTCAATGGGATTAACCTGTAAAAAGAAAGGTTGAATGAATGGAAAAAAGGCGCAATATCAATGAACGGGTCTGTTTTCATACAAAGTAATTAAGGCACATCGGATTATAAGGTGCATTAGGTGAAACAAAACAATCAGAAAAGTCCAACTTTATTAAACTAGGGATAAACAATATTATCGGCATGGTATCGGTATCGGCCAATATTAACGTTAAATTTCGATATTGGACATTGACCATTCCATTAAAATAACTTGCCGATATCAAAATAGCTGGTTTTGTCTGCAGCGGCAGCGCAATGTGACGACGTTGCAGCGGAAGTGCAACGAGATGACGTCATGTGCACCTACTCGAGCAAAAATTCAAAATGTCGGTGGTGTGGAAGTTTTATTTTTGGTTGGTGAGGATGTCTGATTCCGAAGATTTATGGACAACGTGCAACCTCGCTACATCGTCCGCAGTCTGAGATGTTTTTCTGAAGTAACGTTACCCGATTTACCAGCCGTCTTTTCCGACGTCGTTGAGAAGCTGATTGCCAATAGCACAACTTGTTGGGTGAGTTTTACCACAGACATTTGGACGTCATTAGCATGATTAGTCTTACAGCACAATGGATAGACAAAAACTTTGAACTTATAAAGGCTGTCTTTCATGCACAAGAGTGCAAAGGATCCCACACTGCACCTAGGAAACTGGTACAAGCCTCCACAAGTGAGACAGCATCGCAGGTGACTAATGCTAATAACATTTAACACTTTTCATTTAATATAAGTTAAAGTGCTATGCATATAATATGGCTGTTACTGAATATATGTTGCCAGCTCTTACAGCTGTTGCACAATGTTTCTAGCAAATAAGCCTAAATAAGAGGGCTATGTTCTGACAAAGGAACGTATCTGTATCAGTATCGTATCAGTATCGGCATCAGTTATCAGCCAAATGAGTTTTAAAATATCGGCATATCGGCCAAAAATCCAATATTGTGCATCCCTATATTAAACTAATTCACAATAACCACATTAAATTGGTAAAAGCACAACCAGAATTAATACATAAGGCGCACCTGATTATAAGGCTCATTGTTGATTTTTGAGAAAATTAAAGGATTTTTAAATGCAACTTATAGTCCAAAAAATATGGTAATATTTGGGACTAAATTATTATTAATATTAAATTAATATTACAGCCAAGATCGTAAACACTAATATTAACAAAAATATTATAAATTAAAATGATGGTTACAATTTGGTTTTAAAATCTAGCAAAGAGCAAAATATCTGACTATAATTTTAAACGACTGTCAACAAGTTTACTTGAGCTTTCTGGCTTATCTTTTATTTTTATTGTTTGCATCTAAGCATTAGAATTTGAAAATGTGTAAATAAATATATTAAGAGTTAATATATTATCATACACAGAGAATAATTATGATCAAGAAATGTGAAGTTATTCAGGCTCCAAAAGTCTTATTGTTTTTTTGTGTGTTTTATTTTAATAAAATCACATTATTCAACTGTGAAATTGTGGTACTTTATACACAAGGTAATACCATCAGAAGCTCATACCAGCCCATGCCAACTTGTGAGTATACTTCTAAACACACTTCTATACACAAGTAGGAAATATGTTAGTTATTTATACTAAAGGAAGATAAATAGGAGTTCCTAATGAACAACATTTATATTAATTAGCTCATAGTTAGTTCAAACACAGTCGCATTTGTTGCAAGACAACAGTTGTAACCAACTGCCCCATCAGGTGTAGATGTCTAAATTATAGCCCATGAAATTATTGACATTTATCTCAGACTATATAAATGTCTAAATAAATCTGGTTTTTAATACAGAAGTGTACTGAAGTGAATCACCGTTGAGAATTATTCATCATCAGTCACGAGCTGGATGCATCTACAAGACCCTGCATCCTGTTCAGGTTATCTGACAAACATGGAGAGCATATTTAAAGTATCAACTCAAAAGTACAGACATTGTATTTGTTCCCATAATGGATGCTCCAAAGCGTCTCAGGTCCAGTCTGGGTCCACGTTGAACCTCTTTGGGCTCGTTTTTAACCTGCTGGAGCTCCATCACTTACAGCAATAATGTCACCGCTCCTTTGCGATGGCTGTGCAGTAAAACGGCCACCTATTGAGATAATCAGCGGCAATGCTGATCTCCTATTTGTTTTTGCAAACGTGCGTTAATTAGTCTAAAAACTGGGAGAAACTACACATATTTCCTGGATTTTATTCCTCCTGCTCTTGAGAAAGATGTCGAGTGTTTCAGCTGCCATCAGGAAAGACAGACTTTTATTGATCAAGCAGGCGTATTTCCATATTACCATGGCCACAGAGTGAAGTCTGCTCCGCTTTTTATGGGTCTGCGCCGATAAATTTGCTCAGCTGGATCATTCAAACCGAGGCCCCTCGAGGGACTTTGACAGCCTGGAGGCATTCGCGTCGATGCGCCTCTTTCTCTCGGCGCCCGGGAGTTCCTTCTGTTACAATCTTTTATTTAGAGGGCTACAATGGCAACAAAATCAAACACAACTGTGTCACTTGCAGCTGGATTTGGAGTGAAGCTGGTAGAAAGTGTCTGCAAGAAAACATCTGCATGGAGCTTTAAAAAAAGGGCCAATCTGCAAACAGCAGGCATATGTCAGCCGAACACCGCCACCTTATTTGTATTTTTCACGGTGGCCAGCACATCCCACTCTCTCTGGGGTTGCTCTGCGCTGTCATTTCAGCTGCCTAGCTCCTTGGCAGTGGACATACGCAGTCATTCACCGTGGTTGCAATGTTGCTAGGCTACCTCACTTCTCCACTGCTTTCTGTTT